>CAJUXJ010000543.1:0-21728 GCA_910589775.1 Avena eriantha | reverse complement strand
TTTTTGGCATATTTTCCAGGATTTTTCCTGATAGTTGATTTTCTGCACAAAAGTAGACACCAAGGCAATTCTGGTGAAACAGCGTTAGTCCGCATTAGTTGCAATCCAATCCCACAAGTATAGAGGAGAAACATAGAAAACGTGTTCGGGAAAGTAGATACGTTTTGGACGTATCATCCCCCAAGCTTGGAACAAACCAAGGGATGCCACCTGATGATGAATTACTCCTTTGGTAGTGGTGGTAATATTTTCTTAGTTGACGTGAGGAAATCTTTCCAGCATCTTGCGAAGCCTATTATTCTCCCATTGAAGCATGTCCACCTTCCTCCTCAAGTCTCGGTACTTATCGCAGAACTCCTTGGTGACTCGTAGGGCTTCCTTGATGCGGGCAATTGCTAAAGGTACCAGCCCCTGCTTGGGGTCTCGGAGATCTTCTCCATAGGCTCCTTCCCTTTATCCTTGGCGGACACCAATGCGCTTACTAACTTCAAAATAGTTCCTCCTCCTTGCAGAAACAGATCGAAACAAAAACACGACGAAAACACGATATACGAACCTCGGGAGATCCGGGGATTATATATTACAAAGTTTCACAACAAAGGAGGTACTGGGAGAAAACGGGTCAGAGACAGAGTCCGATGTGGACTCACCACCTGGTGGTGCGGCCAGGGGAGGGCTCACGCCACAGGGTGGTGTGAGCTACCCTGCTCCGTCCCCGTCCCTTTTTCGCTTCGTATCTTCCCTTATTGACTGAAAACTGCAAAAATATAGTTGGATAGTATTTTCACGGAACTTTTCTTACCAAACTTAGCTATTTGAAAGCGGGCTCTGTAGGTCTTTGAATTGGGTATCTAGTAGATTCTTCTGGAGTCACCACTTGAATGATATCACTATCTTCATCTTCATACACTTAATACTTGAGTCATAAATCCTTTCACTTCCTTATTACAATTACCCCATTTCCTCCACTGCCTGGGAATTTTTTCACACAAAATTCACACAGTTCTCATTAGCAACATTAGTATAAGTGAAGTGATAAAACCTTTTGAGTTTAACTTAACTTCAACTGAAAACCATCAAACATAAGCTACTGTAGCAACTCCTTCCGAAACCACCAAAAATAATTCAAAAGAAATCGAATAAAGAAGCAAATGCAGAGTGTCAAAATCTGTCAAACAGACCAGCAGGTAAAGAATTTTTTCGGAAATCTTCTGTTGCTCAAATAAAAAAGTGCAAACTAACGAAAGTTAAATAACAACCTGGGGCAGAGGCACAAAACATTACAGCTCATCCAACAATACGGAGATCTCTACGATTTTAATTGTACGGTGAAGCATAAAAATCTGTTTCGAGACAGCAACTTCCCAAATCTTACTTTTCTCTCATTAGAGATTGATCTTGACACAAAAAGCAACAAAACGATAAGAGCGCTTATTGCCGAAGTAATAACTTCCAACTCAAAGAAACAAAAACAAACTGAAAGCAAAACAAATTGGGTTCTCCCAAAAAGCTCTTTCTTTATAGCCACTAAGATGTGCCTGATAATTTTGAAGATGCTCACTCAGGATATGAATTGAAGTGAAAGAGTATTAAGAAGCAAAAAAACACACACATTTAAGTCTAACCCACTTCATATACAAAGAATTTTGTAAACAAACAATTGTTGAAACTAGAGGCTACAAGCATAAGAAGGCAAAGAAGCGCAACATAAAACTTTCAGCATAACGAGGAACTTGATATTATTGAGATACATCAGACACTTTTCCCTCTCTTATAAATAACTTTCAGTATCATGCATAAACTTAACAGTATAACTATCACAAGAACCATCATAGCAATGATCACTTATTCTAACAGAAAACACCAGGAATTCTAGCTCTCATAACACTACTTTGTGAAAACAATTAAGGTCCTTACAAAGGATAGTGTGTCCCTCTTCTACATATTTAGTAACACAGTCTTTCACATTTTCCATTATTGTTCATAAACCATTTGTTTTCTGGTTCAACAGACAGCTTCACTTGTACTTTCATAACCATACTAGCTATCATAGAATGTTCCTTTACCTTAACTGGGAAAGGTATTTTCTCAAATATAAGGTTCAGGTAAGACATGATTAGCAGTATAAACTTCAGTATTCTTGCAGAACACTCTTAGCAATCATCTTTATAAGGTTCATGATACTTATTCCACTTCTTTTTAGGCACTTCAATATAGGAAGCAAAAGCCTTAAAATAAAGAAGCAATAACTTGAGAGTCAAGACCATAAGCATTTTTAATATTTTGAAAGTCGTCAGTTCCCCTAAAAGATTCAATGCAATCATATCATAATTTATACCTAACTTTCTACCTTTGTCATTCTCCCAACTTCAGCGTTGTCTTGAATACGGTCCAGAAGATCCCATTTAGCTTGTTCTTCCATGCGAGTGAATGATCCAGCACAAAAGCATCCAATAAATCTTTGTCATGTAGAGGGAGTCTTGCATAAAAGTTATTGATAATACTATTGTTGGGGAGTGATACGTCCAAAACGTATCTACTTTCCCGAACACTTTTGCTATTGTTTCTCCTCTATACTTGTGTGCTTTGGATGCAACTAATGCGGACTGACGCTGTTTTCAGCAGAATTGCCTTGCTGTCTACTTTTTGTGCACAAAATCAACTATCAGGAAAATCCTGGAAAATATGCCAAAAATCCTATTTCACACCGAAGACTCTAGGAGCCAGAATACGAGACGGAGAAGAGTTGTGGGGTGGCCACACCACCTGGTGGCGCGGGCTTGGCCAGGCCGCGCCATGGGGTGGTGTGGGCCCCCTAGGCACCCCCTCGGCCTCTCTCTTCGCCTATAAGGAGCCTTCTGACCTAAAAACTTTGGGGGGTTCGACGTTTTTCCAAAAGGGTTCCACTTCGCCGCCACCACTAGATTCCACGAAACAGTACCAAAAACTCCGTTCTGGCACCCTGGCGGGACAGGGAATTGGAGGAGATCATCGCCATCATCATCACCATCACTTCTCCATCGACCATCCATGTTTCCCCCATCTATGAGTGAGTAATCCCCCGTTGTAGGCTATTGGTATGGTAGGATGGGATGAGATCGTTCATGTAATGGCATCAAATTGCTAGGGCATGTGCCTAGTATCTTTTATTAGTGCTTTATGACTTTGTTGCGACTTGTTGTGCTTAATGCTTGTCACTAGGGCCCGAGTGCCATGATTTCAGATCTGAACATGTTATTGATTCATTATGATAGTATTGTTCTTTGTCTTATCTACAAGTTGTATACACACGTTGTTGTCCGGAACCTATGGCCCCGAAGTGACAGAAATCGGGATAACCGGAAGGGAAAGGCTTTGATGTGAGGATCACATGTGTTCACGGAGTGTTAATGCTTTGCTCCGGTGCTATATTAAAAGGAGCACCTTATTGCCAGTAGTTCCCTAGAGGCCCCGCTGCAAACGGGCTGGTAGGACAAAAGATGTGTGCAAGTTCTCATTGCGAGCACGTATGACTATATATGGAACACATGCCTAGGATTGTCTATACTTGGGTACTTTATCTTATTTATCTGTAATTGCCCTATGTTCTGATTGCTATGTGAATTGTCTTGTCCATGCAACGCCCGTCCATCCATCCCTATGCCTACCACACTCAAATCCCACTGTTTACTGCTTTGTTACTACTGTCTTTGTTTTGCTACTGCTGTTACTTTACTATTCCTACTACAAAACTGTTGCTACTGATAAACTACTGTGAGCAAGATTGTTTCCAGGTGCAGCTGAATTGACAACTCAGTTGTTAAGGCTTATAAATATTCTTTGGCTCCCCTTGTGTCGAATCAATAATTGGGTTTCACTTCCCTCGAAAATACTGTGATACACCCCTATACTTGTGGGTCATCAAGACTATTTTCTGGCGCCGTTGCTGGGGAGCATAGCTTTATTTATCAAGTTCAGTTGGATTCTCTATTGTTCGCTGCTATCCATCCATCATGGGTAAGTCTCGTGATGACAAGGTTCCTATTTTACCATCCACTACAAGAAGAGGTACGGTTCTAAACACCTCTGCTGCTCTTGATTCACCATCTGTTTATAAGTAAGCTCGTTACACCCCACAACCATGCTACACATACTGCTACTACTGCTGAATCTGAAACTTCTGATGCTTATGATGCTGCTTCTACTGTGCTTGATAAGAGAGGTTCATTAGGTCCCTTTCCTAGATGCTACGATTGCTAGAACTATAGCTGGAAAATACCGAAACTCCTATGAAAACACCACCACACCCGTTAGCTCACTTGAGTCTAGTGAGAGTTATGATACTGAATAAGATTAGTTTGAGATGACCGATGAGTTTATTGAAGAATCTAAGACCACCCATGATAGAGCGTTGCTAAGAGTCTCCTTGAGAGGCGTACTATTAGACCCAAATTATCTCTTGATGCTAAGTTGTTGTTGCTTCTCCATAAAGATTATAGATGAAGATTATGATTTCTCTCTCTCGATCTATCTTACATAGCTATTGTCGAGAAAGAACCTTTTTTGTGTGGGACTAAGAATGAAAGTGCGGTGGCTCATATGAATGAACTTTCTACTATGAGTGGCTTGTTTTCTGATGATATTAAGATGTACTTATTTTGTTGCTAAGATTTTTCCCTTTTCACTGAAAGGAGAAGCTAAACCTGGTTAGTAATTTACCCACCTCCTGGATCTGTTGATAGTCTTGAGTGCTTGATTAGTACTTTTCTGCAGAAATATTTTCCTCCCAGTGCTCGACATGCTATTTTGCAGGAAATTTTGATTTTAAACAGGGAGAAAGAGAGGTATTGCCAGAATCTTGGGCAAGGTTTGCTTCGATTCACATAGGCTGGAAGTCCATTACCTAAGAATGAGCTTCTTGATATATTTTATAATGGACTAACCGAGGAATCTAGGACATACCTAGATAGTTGTGTTGGTTGTGTTTTCAGGAAGGACTCCAAAGGAAGTTGACGAATTAATGGCCAAAATAAGCAAGAATTATGAAGATTGGACTCCTCCTAAAAAAGTTACACCTGAAGTAATTGTACCTGAACCATCTATTCCTGTGCCTATTCCAACATCAAAGAAGAGGGGAGTTATTGAATTAATGATGAAGTGATGAAGGAAGCTAAGAAATGTCTTAAGGATAAGGGAAATAAAGCTGCAGATATCAAGAATTTACCTCCTATAGAAGAATTATGTAAGCCTATTCCCTACTCCCCACTATTGAGGTACACTCTCTCCAACACTTTGATGAAGGTGATATCCTTTACTTGAAACCTCCTGATCAATGCTTAGAAGAATTTGATATCTTTATTATTAAGCAAGATAACTTTAATAAAGGGTGCCAAAATCATCTAATGGACAACTAGAGCTATTGTTGAGTTGAAAGATATTGTGGAAAGAACCTCTAATGATGTTAAATGATTGTTAAACACTTTCTAATGGTTCAAACTCAAATAGATCAACTCGTTAAAGTGCAAAACGACTTGCTAGTTAATGCTGCTAAAGAAACACATGCTGTGAATTAGAACTAGAAGTGGAGCTGCTCTGAACCCCCCTGGGATCCCTATATCCTGAGGGGCATCCCAAAAGAATTGACACAGGATTCTCGACAAGCTGAAAATAGTGTTCTCTACTATCGTAAGAAAAGAAAAATAAACATAAAACTGTCGTAGAACCCTCGGAACCTGCTATAGATCCTAATAGTATATCTATCTCTGATGCTGAAACTGAAATTGGTAATGAAGAAAATGAAGTTCCTGGTGAAGAAAAAGTTGAAGAAGAACCTGAAAACCACACTAAGAATACTAAATACACTAAAGAAGATTTTATTGCTAAGAAACATGGTAGTGAAAGAGAATTGGGTCCAAAAACCTATTCTTTCCCTGATAAGAAACACAAGTCAAGGAAGATGAACACTACAATAAGTTTTGCGAGTGGATGAAGCCTTTATTCTTGCAAATTCCTTTGACTGATGCTATTAAATTGCCTCCTTACTCAAAGTATATGAAGGATATTGTCTCGAATAAAAGGAAGATCCCTAATGAAGAAATTTCTACTTTGCTTGCTAATTATTCCTTCAATGGTAAGGTTCCTAAGAAACTTGGAGACCCAGGGATTCCAACTATCCCTTGCTCTATTAAGAACAGTTATGTTAGAACTGCTTTGTGTGATTTGGGAGCTGGAGTTAGTGTTATGCCTTTCTCTCTCTATAAGAGGCTTCAACTAGAAAAATTGATACCAACTGATATATCGTTGCAAATGGCTGATAAATCTACCACTATTCCTGTGGGTATATGTGAGGATGTACCTGTCAAGGTGGCTCACAATTGCTTGATATTAACTGATTTTGTTGTGCTTGAAATGCCTGAAGATGATAATATGTCTATTATTCTTGGGAGACCTTTTCTTAATACTGCAGGAGCTGTTATTAATTCTAATCAAGAAAAGGTGACCTTCAATGTTAATGACAAGGAACATACTGTCTATTTCCCCAAGAAGATTGAAAGGACTTATGGCTTGAATTCAATTGAACATGTTGAAGGCATTCAAGTTGGAGAAATATATTGTCCCATACCAAGAGAAAAATTTGAAACTATTATGATTGGGACCATTACTATCAAGGTTGAGGTAACATAATCATTAGTGGAGTACAAATTTTTGTTTCATATGCAATTGTTTTGGTAGCAAGACTTGATCAACCTTGCTAACAAAAGGATTTCATTGAACAAAAAAATGTTTTCACTATGATTATCTCCGTTTATTTCTATCCTTAGCATTTTAGTTTTTGCTTTCGTTTAGTTTTCTTTGTGTTGTTAGTTGCTTGCATGTTAGAAATTCTGTAGTTCTAGCCTTGTTTTGTCCTTGCATCATGTTTCAAAAAGAAGAAAAAATCTGTTTGTCAGAAAAATCATTCTTCTATTTCTGAAAATTGCCCAAAAATAAAGTGTCTCGAAAAATTCCAGAAAAATCATATTAAATTTTTACGTGAAAAAAGGGGCAGAGGAGTACCTGGTAGGTATCAGGGGGGCCCACTAGGCAGGCACACCATGTGGTGGCGCGGCCAGCCCTGGGTGGCGCCATGCCCTGGTGTGGGCCACCCCTGGCCCTCCACTAACTCTCTCCCCTGCCACTTTCTTCTCTCTCCCAGGTAAGGTCCAGTTCATAGCTCAAAATCACGTTCTTTCTGTGCTAGCTCTCGATTTCTTCAATCTCCTTGCTCAGCTCATCTTTCTTGCTGAAATTTCGAGCATTTGTTCCCTGGTATGTGACTCCTCCCCTTGTCCAAGTAGATTTGTGTTTAGTGGATTATATGTTGATTATTTTGCTGCAGTAGGCGACTAGTTATGAGAGCTTGTAAGCTTGTTTGATGCTTATAGATATAGTTTTAATGCATGTTTAGGCCTCTTGCAAGTCCCTATGAGTAGATTCCTTCATTATATTTACTTTGCAATCACTTGTTTAATAGGTGTTTAAATTTCAGAATACCAAGCATGAACAACAATACTTTTGGAGAGATATTTGAGAGTGATGTACCTAGGAGGTCGAGGCCTTCAAGAACAGTTTCTCAAGCTAGGCCATCATACAATGAAGACCTCATTGCAACACGCATTGGCATTGAAAGGGATGATGGAGATGCTCACCCATCCTCTTTTCCTTGTTTTACTTTCTTGCAAGCTGCAGGTATTCTTGATGATTTCTTTCTACTGATTGAGAGGGTTGGTTTGACCTCTTATATGCAAGATAAGAGTGCACAATACGCTATGCTCACCAAAACTTTTGTTGAGAGCTTCTCATTTACTAACACACCCTATCAATCTACTGTCTCTTTTAAATCTATGATATGCCTTCACCATGCCTTTGGAGAGATTTTTCAGTATTGTAGGTGTGCGTATGACAGGGACCGTGAAGAAAATTCAAGGGCGATCCGCTGATTTGCTGGAGCTATACCGAGGGGTGACCAATGATGATGACCGTGTGGCGCAGCGCGGAAAGATAAGAAATATCCAACTCCCTGCTCTTAGATACTTTGCATATTATCTTGCTACTAGTGTGTTGGGTAGGGAGAACACTAGTAACATCTCCAACTATCATTTAGCTTTCCTTGATGCTGCGCTTAACAATGATACTCGGTATAATCTTGGCTCGCTTATTGCTCGCCGCCTAGCTCCTAGGGGGCCTATCTATGGGGGCATCATTGCATCGCGCATGGTGAATGCATTAAGTCTTTCAGTGGATCCCGATGATGCTATGCTAGCACCACAGAGGCTCGACCTTGTTGCCATGAAAACTCATCACTTTGTCACTGCTACCTCTAATTTGAACAATCTAGTATATAGGATGCTTTTCACTGACGGGGATGAAAGGGAGATCCTTTTGCCACAGCCTGCTTTGTTTAGTGTTGACAGGAGATCCTGGTCGCGCTCCAAGGAGGAGGTGGACGAGCAGCTTCGCTTGCTGGGGTTCCACGAGCAGCACCAGGAGGATGTGCCCTCCTACGATTACTCTGTGCACTACGGAGGGACGTACTTGAGCTCGCACTAGGACGAGGGTACCTCCTCATCATACCACGGTGACACTTCATCCTGGCCGGCTTGGGATTGATTCCCACTTAGGCCAAAAGCCTAAGCTTGGGGGAGGTACGCCGACACCGCACTCATCTCCATATCATGTTGCGTCGGTACCTTGTATATTCATGTTTTTCGTTCTCTTTTTAGTTTTTCGGTTTTCTTTGCTTTTGCTTTCTAAAAATACAAAACCCAAAAATATTTTTGTTGTTTCTCTTGGTTTGCTTCTTCTTTTTGCCTTGGTTTGCTTTTCCCTTTTTGCTTGTTTGAACTATTTGAAAAACCCAAAAAGATTTTGCTTTGCTTGTTTTCTTTTTTGGTTCTTGTCTAAAAATCGAAAACACCAAAAATATTTGTCGTTCTTCTTTGGTTTTTGCGAGTTTGCTTCAGGCTACGACAGTCCTCAGTGGATATTGGTTTCATATTATTATTCAAGCCACATAAGTAAGAGCAATAATGAGGATTGATACATTGCAAATGTATCTATAATTTTGATGTTCCCTGCTTAGGTTTTATCCACTTTTCTTGTGTTTTGTTCAACTTTGGAGTAATTTTATTATGATTTCTGGACTAACCTATTAACAAGAGCCACAGTGCCAGCTGCCTGTTTTCTGCTATTTTTGGTTCCAGGAAAGTCATAAATGAATATTCTCGGAATTGGACGGGACAAAAAGCCAAAGTGCCTATTTTTCCGGAAGGGATCAAGTTCCAGAATACGAGACGGAGAGGGGCCAGGGGCTGGCCACATCCACCTGGCAACGCGGCCAGGCTATGGCCCACGCCAGGGGGTGGTCTGGCCGACCCCCAACACCCCCTCGGCCTCTCCTTCCGCCTATAAGTTGCCCTCGGGACGAAAACCCTAGGTACCTGATCAAAAATCCACGAAAGAGTTTGTAGCGCCCGTCGTCTCTGTTCCTAGATCGGGGGGATCTGAAGCTCTTCCCGGCACCCTGCCGGAGAGAGGGGAAATTACCCCTGGAGGCCTTCTTCATCACACATGCAGCCTCCTGTGTGATGCATGAGTAGTTCATCCTTGGACTACAGATCCATGTAGTAGCTAGATGGCTGGTTTCTCCTCCTTTGTGCTTCATGTTTAGATCTGTGAGCTCCGTTCATGATCAAGATCCTCTATTTGTAATCCATACATGTTGTGTTTGCGGGGATCCGATGGATATTGAGATGCTATTTCAGATTGATTATTGATTCTATCATGTCTTGTTATTTGAGATCTTGCCATGTTTCTGTTGTTAGTAGCTATCTTGGCCACGTAGATGCTAGCAAACTCCAAGAGTTAGTATTTATGCTCGATAGTGGGTCATTGCCTCTGGTATCTGGGAAGTGACAGAAATCTCTAAGGTACTAGATGTGTTGTTGCTACTAGGGATAAAACAATGATCCTTTGTTCATAGAACAATTGTATTGTTTACTTTACACGCAGTTCCGTAAAGCAATAATTGTTGGCTCTGCAACTTAATACTAGAGGGGGGTTCGGATGATAACCTGAAGGTGGATTATTAGTCATAGATTGAGTTGGATAGCGGTACTATGTATTATGTTTGTAATGCCCAATCAAGTCTCAGAGGAGTCAAGCTGATTAGTATATGCATGTATTGCTTTCTCGGTGTTTGTCATTGCCCCGCTGTAATTTGTTCACCCCAGCATGTTAATCTATCTAAGGAGAGTCCACCTCTAGTGAACTATGGATCCCGGTCCTTTTTCTTTACATACAATCTGCAACTGTATTACCTGCTTTTGTGTTTACTTTCTACAAACTTTTACTTCTTCCATTCGATATGTTTAATCCTTTGTTTCCGCAAAACACGGTGACATTGACCAGCCTCATCGCAAGTTGGGGACAAAGTTCTGTGGTTGTGTTGTGCAGGTCTCCACGTGCTACTAGCACCGGTAGTGCGCCCTGCAAAGCTCAGCTAGTAAACCTTGGGATGTTTCCTTGCTCCTACTGGTTCGATAAACCTTGGTTTCATAACTGAGGGAAGACTTGCTGCTATATTCATCGTACCTTACTCTTGGGGTTCCCAACGAGCTCTACGTCGAAAGTCGAGCGCATCAAGGATCAATTGGCAACTTGGCAGGCGTGGTAGAGGCTGGTAATTGAACTAATCTTTGTTTTCATTTTGTACATTTACTCATCACGTTGGGGCATGCTAGTCCGTTCATGTAGAGTGTATGTTTTCTTTGGATGCTTAGTAGTTCTTGCTCTCTTATGATTAGCTCCAGCTCGCTAAAAGTTTGTAGCATTGTCTCATGAATGTTTGCTGTTGCATTGCTCTATTCATAAATTAGTATGACACTGTGGTATCCTCCTCTGAATGTTTCATTTGATTGACTTAGCACATGCTCATGCATGCACATGACTGTAATAATCAGTCAAGCCTCGATGAATTATTTTTGCCTTGAGGATCTTGAATCAATTTCAGGCCATGTAGTAGTCCTGTTTTGTTGCAAGCATGATAATGGCAGCTATTGCTCTCTCGTTTGTCGCTCCCTTACTATTGCTAGCCTTCACTTTTTCTGAGTATGTTTGACTCAAGTATTCCAACTCCCTAAACCAAATATTTCCAAAGTGTCCACCTTACCTACCCATTAGCATCATTTGCTACTTCCATGCATATTCAAAATGCCTTGTTTTCTTCCGAATAAAATGTTTGCTTGTTATGAGAAAGTTAGTTAGTAAAGCTCTCACGAACTTGATGGCACACTTTATTTCTTGCACTTAATAAACCTGAACCATTGCGTCCTTCTTTGTTGCGCATATGCTTGAGCTTTATGAGATGAAGTTAGCTGAACAATGTATCATGGGGACCGCTTTCAACACTTCATAGGTACTTTGTACCTAGTTGATATCATGTTCTTTTGCTTATGGATCCCGGCGGTGTGAAATAAAAGTGGAACTTATAAGATCATGGAGTTTGTATGTATGTTAGAGAAACGCCTAGGCCGCTAGCCTAAGCCATGCCTAATCATGGTGGAAACTTGCAGCATAACCATAATGAGCATTCTATGAAGCATCCTCATAAAAATCTATGCACATAGTAAATAAAAAGATCGCCGAGATGCTCATGTCTGCTTGCCTTGTATTTGTTGATTATGGGTAGCTGAAGGGTTCGTAGCATGGAAAACAAAAAATTCTACCACAAGAACGAACAAAACCTAGATCCAATCTAGATAAAATCCAAGATCTAATCTATTAGACATGAGCAACGAGATAGATAGGAACTAACCTCGTAAGATCCGAAAGCGTTAACGAGATTAGATCTCGTGGTTGATGTAGTCGATCACTTGCCGATCTCAAGATCGTTGGACGATCCTTCCGGCGTCGCGTTCCAGCAGCGCTTCCGCCCTTGGTCAAGTAGACGATCCTTCCGGCGCCACGTTTCGGCAGCGCTTCTGTAGTCGGTCACATGTGCGGAGTCGAAGTAGACCTTCCTCTCCCCGTTCCAGCGAGCAGCGGAGGTAGTAGATCTTCTCCACGGAATCCCAGCAGCACGACGGCGTGGTGGTGGTGGTGGAGTAGAGAATTCTGCAGGGCTTCGCCTATGCCTGTGCAGAAGATGGTGGAGGAGAGAGGGCGGCAGAGATTGGGTGTTATGGGAGCAAAAGAGGAGGGGGCGCCCCTGCCCCCTCTATTTAAAGAGGGGAGGCGCCTAGGGAGGGGGAGTCCTTGTAGGACTCCCCTCCCTCTCTATGGCCGGCGGATTGGAGGTGGGGGGAGGAGTCCTCCTCCCCCACGAATCCGTATCTGGTCCCACCAGGACTCCTTGATCCTATCTTGATTTTCAAGCAAACTCCAAGATATCTTCTAGAACCTTCCGAACATTCCGAAACCTTCTAGAATCCTCATACAAACACTCCGGACATTTCCTAACTCATAAAATAATCTCCTATATATGAATCTTATTCTCCGGACCATTCCGGATCTCCTCGTGATGTCCCGAATCCAATCCGAGACTCCGAACAACATTCGGTCTCCAACGCACATTCCATATCTACTTAAAACAACTTCGAACCTTAAGTGTGTCCACCCTACGGTTCGTGAATATGCAGAACATGATAGAGACACATCTCCTATCAATAACCATCAGCGGGACCTGGAGATCCATAATGGCTCCCACATACTCAACGATGACTTTGCGATCGATTGAACCCATTTACATACGAAACTAATTCCCTTTGTCTCGCGACTACTATACTTAGTCCGAGGTTGATCGTCGGTATCTCCATACCTAGTTCTACCTCGTTACTGACAAGTACTCTTTACTCGTTCCGTGATATGTCATCCCTTGATGACCTAGTCACATGCTTGCAAGCTAACTAGATGACATTCCACCGAGAGGGACCCAGAGCATATCTATTCCGTCATATGGATGGACAAATCCCAATCTTGGTTCATGCGCTTCAACACATACTTTCTGAATACCCAATGACACTTTTATAACCACCCAGTTACGAAGCGGCGTTTGATGTCATCACAGTATCCATCCGGTGATGGTGATTAACAGAACCTCATGGTCGAAGGAATAGGTTACTATGTATTTGAAAGCTTACAGCAATACGAACTTAATGACTTGATCTTATGCTACGCTACTATGGGTGTGTGTCCATCACATCATTCTCCCAATGACATAACCTTGTTATAATCACATCCTAATGTCCATGATCAGGAAACCATGATCATCAATTAATCAACAAGCTAGTTCAACAAGAGGCTTACTAGGGACTCCTTATATGTTTACAAAAACACATGTATTAGTGTTCCCTAATATACAATTATAGCATGGGCATGTAACATTCATCATAAACACAAAGATATAATAATAATCCACTTTTATTATTGCCTCTTGGGCATATCTCAAACAGTCTCCCACTTGCACTAGAGTCAATAATCTAGAATTTACATGGTAATATACCGAACACCCATGGCGTTTTGGTGTTGGTCATGCTTTGCCATAGGGAGAGGTTTAGTCAACGGATCTGCCACATTAGATCAGTGTGTACTTTGCAAATCTTATGTCACCATCTCGGACATTACTCGCGATAGCGTGGAAAACGTAGCTTGATGTGCTTCAGCTTGCTATGTGACCTTGGCTCCTGTGCATTAGCTATGGCACCTGTGTTGTCACAGTAGATGGCCATCGGGTCTAACGCACTGGGAACCACGCCGAGTTCAGTAATGAATTCCTTCATCCAAACGGCTTCTTGTGCAGCCTCCGAAGCAGCTATGTATTCGGATTCAGTTGAAGATTTCGCACAACGCTTTGCTTCGCACTCCTCCAGCTCACTGCAGCACCATTCAAAATAAATACGTATCCCGACTGTGACTTAGAGTCATCCGGATCGATGTTCCAAACTAGCATCTGGTGTAACCGTTTACAACAAGCTGTTCATCACCTCCCATAAGAAAGAACCATATCCTTAGTCCTATTTAGGTACTTTAGGATATTCTTGACCGCTGTCCAGTGTTCCATTCCAGGATCACTTTGATATTTGCTAGTCAAACTAACAACATGTGCTATATCCGGTCTTGTACATAGCATGGCATACATGATAGAACCTATGGCCGAGGCATAGGGAATATTATTCATTTTCTCTCTATCTTCTGCCGTAGCTGGACTTTGAGTCTTACTCAAGGTCTTACCTGACAACATGGGCACGAACCCTTTCTTGCTATCTTCCATTCTAAACTTCTTTAGAACTTTGTCCAAGTATGTACTTTGTGAAAGCGCTATTAGGCGTCTTGATCTATCTCTATAAATCTTGATGCCTAGAATATATGCCGCTTCGCCAAGATCCTTCATTGAAAAACTATTATTCAAATAGGTTTTGACGCTATTAAGAAGTTCTATATCATTCCCAATCAACAATATGTCATCTACATATAGTACTAGGAATGCTACAGAGCTCCCACTCACTTTCTTGTAAATACAAGCTTCTCCATAAGTTTGTATAAATCCAAAGTTTTTGATTACTTTATCAAAACGTTGATTCCAACTCCGGGATGCTTGCTTCAGTCCATAAATGGAGCGCTGAAGTTTGCATACCTTGTTAGCATCTTTAGGATCGACAAAACCCTTGGGTTGTACCATATACAACTCTTCCTCAATGTCACCATTAAGGAACGCGTTTTGACATCCATCTGCCAAATCTCATAATCGAAATGATGCAGCAATTGCTAACAAAATCCTCACAGATTTTAGCTATCGCTACTGGTGAGAATGTCTCATCATAGTCAACTCCTTGAATTTGTCGGAACCCTTTCGCGACAAGTCGAGCTTTATAGACGGTAACATTACCATCAGCATCTGTTTTTCTCTTGAAAATCCATTTGTTCTCGACAGCCTTACGGCCATCCGGTAAGTCCACAAAGTCCACACTTGGTTTTCGTACATGGATCCCATTTCGGATTTCATGGCTTCTAGCCATTTGTCGGAATCTGGGCTCACCATAGCTTCTTCATACGTCGCAGGGTCATCAGCGTTGTCCACCAACATGACGTTCAAGGCAGAGTCATACCAATCAGGAGTGGTACGAACCCTCGTTGACCTGCGAGGTTCAGTAGTAACTTCGTTCGAAGTTTCATGATCATTATCATTAGCTTCCTCTCCAATTGGTGCAGGCGGCACAAAAACATCTTCCGGTGCTGCGCTACTCTCAAATCCGAGAGAAGGTTCAATAACCTCATCGAGTTCTACTTTCCTTCTCAGTCACCTCCTTCGAGAGAAAACTCCTTCTCAAGAAAGGATCCATTCTTTGCAACGAAAACTTTGCCTTCGGATCTATGATAGAAGGTATACCCAATTCGTTTCTTTAGGGTATCCTATGAAGACGCATTTCTCCGCTTTGGGTTCTAGCTTATCAGGTTGTAACTTCTTTACATATGCTTCGCAACCCCAAACTTTAAGGAACGACAACTTAGGTTTTCTTACCAAACCACAATTCGTACGGTGTCGTTTCAACGGATTTAGATGGTGCCCTATTTAAAGTGAATGCGGCTGTCTCTAATGCATAGCCCCAAATGATAACGGTAAATCTGTAAGAGATATCATAGACCGAACCATATCTAAGAGAGTTCGATTACGACGTTCAGACACACCATTACGCTGTGGGTGTTCCCGGCTGGTGTCAACTGTGAAAGTATCCACATTCTTTAAATGCATGCCAAACTCGTAACTCAGATATTCACCCCCCGCGGTCAGAACGCAGAAACTAATCTTCTGTTACGATGATTTTCCACTTCACTTTGAAATTCCTTAAACTTCTCGAAAGTTTCGGACTTATGCTTCATAAAGTAGACATACCCATATCTACTCAAGTCATCCGTGAAAGTGAGAACATAACGATATCCACCACGCGATGCTACACACTCATTGGACCGCACACATCCGTATGTATTATTTCCAATAAGTCTGTAGCTCGCTCCATTGTACCAGAGAATGGAGTCTTAGTCATTTTTCCCATTAGACATGCTTCGCATCTTTCAAGTGATTCAAAATCAAGTGATTCAAGAAGTCCATCTGAATGGAGTTTCTTCATACGCTTCACTCCAATGTGACCAAGACGACAGTGCCACATGTATGTAGAATTATCATTCAATTTAATTCGTTTAGCATCTATGTTGTGAACATGTGTATCACTACTATCGAGATTCAGTAAGAATAAACCATTCATCTCAGGTGCATTACCATAAAAGATATTACTCATATAAATCGAACAACCTTTATTCTCAGACTTAAAAGAGTAACCGTCTCGCAATAAACAGGATCCAGATATAATGTTCATGCTTAACGCAGGCACCAAATAACAATTATTTAAATTTTAAAACTAATCCCGAAGGTAGATGTAGAGGGAGCGTGCCGACGGCGATCACATCAACCTTGGAGCCATTTCCAACGCGCATCGTCACCTCGTCTCTTGCCAGTCTTCGTTTATTCCGCAGCTCCTGTTTCGAGTTACAAATATGAGCAACCGAACCAGTATCAAATACCCAGGCACTACTACGATTACTAGTAAGATACACATCTATAACACATATATCAAATATACCTTTCTTCTTGATGTTGCCGTTCTTCAGATCCGCCAGGTACTTGGGGGCAGTTACGCTTCCAGTGACCAGCACCCTTGCAGTAGAAGCACTCAGTTTCAGGATTAGGACCAGCCTTGGGCTTCTTAGCAGGTGCGGCAGCTTTCTTGCCGTCCTTCTTGAAGTTGCCCTTGTTCTTAGGCTTGCCCCGTTCTTGAAATTGGTGGTCTTATTGACCATCAACACTTGGTTGCTCCTTCTTGATCTCCACTTCAGCAGTTTTCAGCATGGACGACAGTTCAGGCAACGTCTTGTTCATGCAGTGCATGTTGTAGTTCATCACAAAGTTCTTGTAACTTGGTGGCAGTGATTGAAGGAGACGGTGAATCCCCAATTCATGTAGGAATCGATATTCCCAACTCTTGGAGCTTCTTAGCGTACCCAGACATGGTGAGCACGTGCTCGCTAACGGAGCTTCCTTCTTCCATCTTACAGTTAAAGAACTTTTCGGAGGCCTCATAGCTCTCCATGGCCGCGCGAGTCTCAAAAATTAGCCTGAGCTCCTTAATGATCTCGAACGGGTCGTGGTGCTCAAAACGCTGTTGGAGCTCCGCTTCTAAACCGTATAGGATGGCACACTGAACTGTGGAGTAATGATTCTTCCGAGTGGCGAAAACATTCTTTTCGTCATCGGTGGCATTATCTGCAGGTGGGTCACCTAGCGGTGCATCGAGCACATAGGTCAACTGACCAGCCCTGAGGACGATCTTCAGTCCACGGAACCAGTCCGTGAAATTGCTTCCATTGTTCTTAAGCTTTTTCTTTCTCTAGGAACGCATTGAAATTGATGGAGGGGGTCGCCATAATCTACAACAATTTGCAAGTAGTTTAGACTAAGTTTATGACAAATTGAGTTCAAATTTAATTATTAAACTAACTAGGTGAACTCCCACTCAAAACAACATCCCTCACATTGTCTTAGTGATTACACGAACCAAGTCCACTACACCAAGTCCGATCTTCACGAGAGAAGATGTAGTTTCATCGGCGAACAATCTTCATGTTCATCATATCAATTATATGACTCATGCTCTACCTTTCGGTATTCCGTGTTCCGAGACCATGTCTGTACATGCTAGGCTCGTCAAGACAACCTTAGTTTCCGCATGTGCAAATCTGGCTTGCACCCGTTGTATGCACACGTAGAATCTATCACATCCGATCATCACGAGATGCTTCGAAACGACGAGTCTTAGCAACGGGGCCAACTAAGGGTGAACACTTTATTACTTGATATTTAGTGAGAGGGATCATCTTATAATGCTACCGTCGCGATCTAAGCAATACAAGATGCATAAGGATTAACATCACAGGCAATTCATAATAAGTGTGATATGATATGGCCTTTCTTCTTGCGCCTTTGATCTCCATCTCCAAAGCACGAACATGATCTCCATCATCACCAGCATTGCGTCAGGTCAGTGGCGCCGCTTCATGGTTGTCCATCATCACCAGCAACTATTACAACTACTTGGAATAAAGCTATTACAAGATGAATAGACACGCAGGTCTTAACAGAATTAAAGACAACCATTAGGCTCCTGTCGGTTGCCATATTACAACAAGGATCATTGCATACATCAAATACAATCACAATCACATGTGGCCATATCACATCACAAAACCCCTGCAAAAACAAGTTAGACGCCTCTAATTTTCTTTGCAAGTTTTACGTGGTTTGGGGGCTTTCGCATAAGACCGATCTTACCTACGAACATGAACCACAACGTTGATACAAGTGTTGTCAAGATGCTCATTGTAAATTGAATCTTAACTATGGTGGGAGAGACAGACACCCGCAAAGCCACTTGTGCAAGCAAGTTGCAACGTCAAGCGTGGAGCAAGTCTCATGTGCGATGACATGTAATGTTAGCCTCGAGCCGCTTCATCCCACCATGCCGCAAGATGGAAAGTACACGCTAGACACCGACAACAAAAGCATCAACGCCCATAAAAACATTGTGTTTCTACTCGTGCAACAGATCTACGCATAGATACGGCTCTGATACCACCTGAAGGGTTCGTAGCATGGAAAACAAAAAAATTCTACCGCAAGAACGAACAAAACCTAGATCCAATCTAGATAAAAGCCAAGATCTATCTATTAGACATGAGCAACGAGATAGATAGGAACTAACCCTCGTAGATCCGAAAGCGTTAACGAGATTAGATCTCGTGGTTGATGTAGTCGATCACTTGCCGCTCTCAGATCGTGTGGACGATCCTTCCCTAGCGTCGCGTTCCAGCAGCGCTTCCGCCCTTGGTCAAGTAGACGATCCCTTCCAGCGCCAAGGCTTTCGGCAGCGCTTCCTTCCGCAGTCGGTCACACGTGCGGAGTCGAAGTAGACCTTCCTCTCCCCCGTTCCAGCGAGCGCGGAGGTAGTAGATCTTCTCCACGGAATCCCAGCAGCACGACGGCGTCGGGTGGTGGTGGTGGAGTAGAGAATTCTACAGGGCTTCGCCTATGCCTGTGCAGAAGATGGTGGAGGAGGGAGAGAGGCGGCAGAGATTGGGTGTTATGGGAGCAAAAGAGGAGGGGCCGCCCTGCCCCTCTATTAAAGAGGGGAGGCGCCTAGGGAGGGGGAGTCCTTGTAGGACTCCCCTCCCTCTCTATGGACGGCGGATTGGAGGTGGGGGGAGGAGTCCTCCTCCCACACGAATCCGTATCTTGTCCACAAGGACTCCTCTGATCCCTATCTTGATTTTCAAAGCAAACTCCAAGATATCTTCTAGAACCTTCCGGAACATTCCGAAACCTTCTAGAATCCTCATACAAACACTCCGGAACATTTCCTCCTAACTCATAAAATAATCTCCTATATATGAATCTTATTCTCCGGACCATTCCGGATCTCCTCGTGATGTCCCGAATCCAATCCGAGACTCCGAAAACATTCGGTCTCCAACGCACATTCCATATCTACTTAAAACAACTTCGAACCTTAAGTGTGTCACCCTACGGTTCGTGAATATGCAGACATGATAGAGACACATCTCCTATCAATAACATCAGCGGGACCTGGAGATCCATAATGGCTCCCACATACTCAACGATGACTTTGCGATCGATTGAACCATTTACATACGAAACTAATTCCCTTTGTCTCGCGACACTATACTTATCCGAGGTTTGATCGTCGGTATCTCCATACCTAGTTCTACCTCGTTACTGACAAGTACTCTTTACTCGTTCCGTGATATGTCATCCCTTGTGACCTAGTCACATGCTTGCAAGCTAACTAGATGACATTCCACCGAGAGGGCCCAGAGCATATCTATCCGTCATATGGATGGACAAATCCCAATCTTGGTTCATGCGCTTCAACACATACTTTCAGAATACCCAATGACACTTTTATAACCACCCAGTTACGAAGCGGCGTTTGATGTCATCAAAGTATCCATCCGGTGATGGTGATTAACAAACCTCATGGTCGAAGGAATAGGTTACTATGTATTTGAAAGCTTACAGCAATACGAACTTAATGACTTGATCTTATGCTACGCTTACTATGGGTGTGTGTCCATCACATCATTCTCCTAATGACATAACCTTGTTATTAATCACATCCTAATGTCCATGATCAGGAAACCATGATCATCAATTAATCAACAAGCTAGTTCAACAAGAGGCTTACTAGGGACTCTTATATGTTTACAAAACACACATGTATTAGTGTTTCCTAATAATACAATTATAGCATGGGATGTAAACATTCATCATAAACACAAAGATATAATAATAATCACTTTTATTATTGCCTCTTGGGCATATCTCCAACAATAGCTCATGTGTCATATGCAAGGGGTACCCCGTTGGCGACTCTCTATGATACGTATATCTTACAATGACAAGATCTTGCTTGTGATGAAGTTGAGTAGCATGAGGATCGGTCTTCGTAAGTAAGGGGCATGAGACTTCGATTTATAACTTGTCAAGCATATCCTCTTAGTTGTGTCACTTTCCACTTAACCACATTAAAGATGCTTATGATAGGGGCAATGAGAGCTCAAAGCTAATGAGTACCATACTTTCCGCATTTGGAAGCCTTTCAAATTATTGAAAACCTTTTTCTTCTACTTGTTGAGTCTCCACATATTCTTCGAGAACCTTTGTGAGAGCATAGTTGTCATTCTTTGTGTTTGTCCCAGTACTTGATTATTGTGTTATGACTTTGATGCTGGTATCCTTGATATCTTTACTCTAGTCATCACTTGAACTTCAGAG
The DNA here is from genome assembly GCA_910589775.1 of Avena eriantha. Classification (NCBI taxonomy): domain Eukaryota; kingdom Viridiplantae; phylum Streptophyta; class Magnoliopsida; order Poales; family Poaceae; genus Avena; species Avena eriantha. The sequence continues at coordinate 811 of CAJUXJ010000543.1, read as the reverse complement.
GTGCCTTGGCATTCATAATCAAAGGCAAGCGAAGATACCACTCTATCATACCTTTTTATGAGCATGGTAATGTTGCTATGTTTGTGCCTCCATGCTACTTATTATTCTTGAGTTGGAATCTCTTCATAGCTTGCAATGACTATTAAGTAGACTTGGTTGCATACTCTTTATTATGAAATTGTCTAAGTAGGTGATCACATTGCTGAGAATATTTACATCATATGAAGCAAATGTGTTCGTGAAAGTTCTTTTATCGCACTCAGTTTTCAACTGAATTGCTTGAGGACAAGAAATAAGCTAAGATTGGGGGGAGTTGATACGTCCAAAACGATCTACTTTCCAAACTTTTGCTATTGTTTTCTCCTCTAAAACTTGTGTGATTTGGATGCAACTAATGCGGACTGTCGCTGTTTTCAGCAGAATTGCCTTGCTGTCTACTTTTTGTGCAGAAATCAACTATCAGAAAAAATCCCGGAAAATATGCCAAAAATCTTATTTCACCCGAAGACTCCAGGAGCCAGAATACGAGACGGAGAAGAGCCAGGGGTGGCCACCCACCTGGTGGCGCGGGATAGGCCAGGCCGCGCCAGGGGTGGTGTGTGGCCCCCCCAGGCACCCCCTCGGCCTCTCTCTTCGCCTATAAGGAGCCTTCTGACCTAAAAACTTTGGGGGGTTCGACGTTTTTCCAGAAGGAGTTCTGCTCCGCCGCCACCACTAGATTCCATGAAACAGTACCAGAAACTCCGTTCTGGCACCCTGGCGGGACGGGGAATTGGAGGAGATCATCGCCATCATCATCACCATCGCTTCT
>CAJUXJ010000542.1:0-45034 GCA_910589775.1 Avena eriantha | reverse complement strand
ACAGTGTCATTGCATGTGCGTTCTTCTCATGAACCACACATGGATCCACCAGTGTCACTGCATGTCTGTTCTTTTCATGAATCACAGCTAGAGTCATTGCATGTATGTTACTTCCATAAACCACACATGGATCCACCGGTGTCATTGCATGACTGTTCTTTTCATGAACCACATAAGGATCCACCAGTGTCATTGGATGTGTGTTCTTTTCATGAACCACATCCAGTGTCACTGCATGTCTGTTCTTTTCATGAACCACATAAGGATCCACCAGTGTCATTGGATGTGTGTTCTTCTCATGAGCCACACCTAGTGTCATTGCATGTTTGTTCTTTTCATGAACCACACATGGATCCACCAGTGTCATGGTAGGTCTGTTCTTCTCACAAACCACATAAGGATCCACTAGTGTCATTGCATGTCTGTTCTTTTCATGAACTACACCTAGTGTCATTGCATGTGTGTTCCTCTAGACAAACCACATAAGTCATTGCATGTCTGTTCTTTCCATGAACCACACCCGGTGTCATTGCATGTGTGTTCCTCTAGACAAACCACATAAGGATCCACCGGTGTCAGTCCATGTCTATTCTCTTAATGAACCAGATAAGGATCCACCAGTGTCATTGGATGTGTGTTCTTCTCATGAACCACACCCAGTGTCATTGCATGTCTGTTCTTTCCATGATTCACAGCTAGAGTCATTGCATGTCTGTTACTTCCATAAACCACACATGGATCCACCGGTGTCATTGCATGTCTATTCTTTTCATGAACCACACCTAGTGTCATTGCATGTCAGTTCTTTTCATTAACCACATAAGGATCCACCAGTGTCATTGCATGTCTGTTGTTTTCACAAACCATGTGCAGGGTCATTGCATGTCTGTTCTTTTCATGAACCACACCCGGTGTCATTGCATGTGTGTTCCTCTAGAAAAACAACTTAAGGATCCACCAGTGTCACTGCATGTCTGTTCTTTTCATGGACCACATAAGGATCCACCAGTGTCATTGGATATGTTCTTCTCATGAACTACACCTAGTGTCATTGCATGTCAGTTCTTTTCATGAACCACATAAGGATCCACCAGTGTCATTGGATGTGTGTTCTTTTCATGAACCACATCCAGTGTCACTGCATGTCTGTTCTTTTCATGAACCACATAAGGATCCACCAGTGTCATTGGATGTGTGTTCTTCTCATGAGCCACACCTAGTGTCATTGCATGTTTGTTCTTTTCATGAACCACACATGGATCCACCAGTGTCATGGTAGGTCTGTTCTTCTCACAAACCACATAAGGATCCACTAGTGTCATATCATGTCTGTTCTTTTCATGAACCACACCTAGTGTCATTGCATGTGTGTTCCTCTAGACAAACCACATAAGTCATTGCATGTCTGTTCTTTTCATGAACCACAACCGGTGTCATTGCATGTGTGTTCCTCTAGACAAACCACATAAGGATCCACCGGTGTCACTCCATGTCTATTCTTTTAATGAACCAGATAAGGATCCACCAGTGTCATTGGATGTGTGTTCTTCTCATGAACCACACCCAGTGTCATTGCATGTCTATTCTTTCCATGATTCACAGCTAGAGTCATTGCATGTCTGTTACTGCCATAAACCACACATGGATCCACCGGTGTCATTGCATGTCTGTTCTTTTCATGAACCACACCTAGTGTCATTGCATGTCAGTTCTTTTCATTAACCACATAAGGATCCACCAGTGTCATTGCATGTCTGTTGTTTTCACAAACCATGTGCAGTGTCATTGCATGTCTGTTGTTTTCACAAACCATGTGCAGTGTCATTGGATGTCCGTTCTTTTCATGAACCACACCCGGTGTCATTGCATGTGTGTTCCTCTAGACAAACCACTTAAGGATCCACCAGTGTCACTGCATGTCTGTTCTTTTCATGGACCACATAAGGATCCACCAGTGTCATTGGATGTGTTCTTCTCATGAACCATACCTAGTGTCATTGCATGTCAGTTCTTTTCATGAACCACATAAGGATCCACCAGTGTCACTAGATGTGTGTTCTTCTCATGAACCACACATGGATCCACCAGTGTCATTGCATGTCTGTTCTATTCATAAACCACACCTAGTTTCATTGCATGTGTGTTCCTGTAGACAAACCACATAAGTCATTACATGTCAGTTCTTTTCATGAACCACACCCGGTGTCAATGCATGTGTGTTCCTCTAGACAAACCACATAAGGATCCACCGGTGTCACAACATGTCTGTTCTTGTCATGAACCACATAAGGAACCACCAGTGTCATTGGATGTTTGTTTTTCTCATGAAGCACACCAACTGTCATTGTATGTCTGTTCTTTTCATGAATCACAGCTAGAGTCATTGCATGTCTGTTCTTTTCAGGAAACACAGCTAGTGTCATTGCATGTGTGTTCCTCTAAACAAACCACATAAGTCATTGAATGTCTGTTCTTTTCGTCAACCACACCCGGTGTCATTGCGTGTGTGTTCCTCCAGAATAACCACATAAGGATCCACCGGTGTCACTGCATGTCTGTTCTTTTCATGAACCACATAAGGATCCACCAGTGTCATTGGATGTGTGTTCTTATCATGAACCACACCCAGTGTCATTGCATGTCTGTTCTTTTCATGAATCACATCTAGAGTCATTGCATGTCTGTTACTTCCATAAACCACACATGGATCCACCGGTGTCATTGCATGTCTGTTCTTTTCAAGAACCACACCTAGTGTCATTGCATGTCAGTTCTTTTCATGAACCACATAAGGATCCACCAGTGTCATTGCATGTCTGTTCTTTCACAAACCACGTGCAGTGTCATTGCATGTCTGTTCTTTTCATGAACCACACCCGGTGTCATTGCATGTGTGTTCCTCTAGACAAACCACATAAGGATCCACCGCTGTCACTACATGTCTGTTCTCTCCATGAACCACATAAGGATCCACCAGTGTCATTGGATGGGTGTTCTTCTCATGAACCACAACCAGTGTCATTGCATGGCAGTTCTTTTCATGAACCACATAAGGATGCACCAGTGTCATTGGATGTGTGTTCTTCTCACAAACCACACATGGATCCACCCGTGTCATTGCATGTATGTTCTTTTCATGAACCACACCTAGTGTCATTGCATGTGTGTTCCTCTAGACAAACCACATAAGTCATTACATGTCTGTTCTTTTCATGAACCACACCCGGTGTCATAGCATGTGTGTTCCTCTACACAAAGCACATAAGGATCCATCGGTGTAATTTCATGTCTATTCTTTTTATGCACCACATAAGGATCCACCAGTGTCATTGGATGTGTGTTCTTCTCATGAACCACACCCAGTGTCATTGTATGTCTGTCCTTTTCATGAATCACAGCTAGATTCATTGCATGTCTGTTACTTCCATAAACCACAGCCATTGTCATTGCATGTGTGTTCCTCTAGACAAACCACATATGGAAACACCGGTGTCGCTGCATGTTTGTTCTTTTCATGAACCACATAAGGATCCACCAGTGTCATTGGATGTGTGTTCTTCTCATGAACCACACCCAGTGTCATTGCATGTTAGTTCTTTTCATGAACCTCACATGGATCCACTAGTGTCATTGGATGTGTGTTCTTCTCACAAACCACACATGGATCCACCAGTGTCATTGCATGTCTATTCTTTCCATGAACCACACCCAGTGTCATTGCATGTGTGTTCCTCTAGACAAACCACATAAGTCATTGCATGTCTATTCTTTTCATGAACAACATCAGGTGTCATTGCATGTCTACTCTTTTCATGAACCACACCGAGTGTCATTGCATGTGTGTTCCTCTAGACAAACCACATAAGTCATTGCATGTATGTTCTTTTCATGAACCACACCCGGTGTCATTGCATGTGTGTTCCTCTAGACAAACCACATAAAGATCTACCGGTGTCACTGCATGTCTATTCTTTTCATGAACCACATAAGGATCCAACAGTGTGATTGGAGGTGTGTCCTTTTCATGAACCACACCCAGTGTCACTTCATGTCTCTTCTTTTCATGAACCACATAAGGATCCACCAGTGTCATTGGATGTGTGTTCTTTTCATGAACCACATAAGGATCTACCAATGTCATTGGATGTGTGGTCTTGTCATGAACCACGCCCAGTGTCATTGCATGGCAGTTCTTTTCATGAACCACATAAGGATCCACCCGTGTCATTGGATGTGTGTTCTTCTCATGAACAACACATGGATCCACTAGTGTCATTGAATGTCTGTTCTTTTCATGAACCAAACCCAGTGTCATTGCATGTTTGTTCCTCTATACAAACCACATAAGTCATTGCATGTCTGTTCTTTTCATGAACCACACCCGGTGTCATTGGATGTGTGTTCCTCCAGACAGAGCACATAAGGATCCACCAGTGTCACTGCATGTCTGTTCTTTTTATGAACCACATAAGGATACACCTGTGTCATTGGATGTGTGTTCTTCTCATGAACCACACCCAGTGTTATTGCATGTCTGTTCTTTTCACGAATCACAGCTAGATACATTGCATGTCTGTTACTTCCATAAACCACACATGGATCCACCGGTGTCATTGCATGTCTGTTCTTTTCATGAACCACACCTAGTGTCATTGCATGTCAGTTCTTTTCATGAACCACATAAGGATCCACAAGTGTCATTGCATGTATGTTCTTTCACAAACCACGTGCATTGTCATTGCATGTCTGTTCTTTTCATGAACCACACCTGGTGTCATTGCATGTGTGTTACTCTAGACAAACCACATAAGGATCCACCAGTGTCACTGCATGTCTGTTCTTTTCATGAACCACATAAGGATCCACCAGTGTCATTGGATGTATGTTCTTTTCATGAACCACACCCAGTGTCACTGCATGCCTGTTCTTTTCATGAACCACATAAGGATCCAGTCGTGTCATTGCATGTGCGTTCTTCTCATGAACCACACATGGATCCACCAGTGTCACTACATGTCTGTTCTTTTCATGAATCACAGCTAGTGTCATTGCATGTCTATTCTATTCCTAAACCACACCCGGTGTCATTGCATGTGTGTTCCTCTAGACAAAGCACATAAGGATCCATCGGTGTCACGACATGTTTGTTCTTTTCATGAACCACATAAGGATCCACCAGTGTCATTGGATGTGTGTTCTTCTCATGAACCACACCGAGTGTCATTGCATGTCTGTTCTTTTCATGAAACACATCTAGAGTCGTTGCATGTCTGTTACTTCCATAAAACACACCTGGATCCACCGGTGTCATTGCATGTCTGTTCTTTTCATGAACCACACCTAGTGTCATTGCATGTCAGTTCTTTTCATGAACCACATAAGGATCCACCAGTGTCATTGCATGTCTGTTATTTTCACAAACCACATGCAGTGTCATTGCATGTTTGTTCTTTTCATTAACCACACCCGGTGTCAATGCATGTGTTTTACTCTAGACAAACCACATAAGGATCCACCGGTGTCACTGCATGTCTGTTCTTTTCATGAACCACATATGGATCCACCAGTGTCATTGGATGTGTGTTCTTTACATGAACCACACCTAGTGTCATTGCATGTCTGTTCTTTTCATGAACCACATAAGGATCCACTAGTGTCATTGGATGTGTGTTCTTCTCATGAACCACACATAGATCCACCAGTGTCACTACATGTCTGTTCTTTTCATGAATCACAGCTAGAGTCATTGCATGTATGTTACTTCCATAAACCACACATGGATCTACCGGTGTCATTGCATGTCTGTTCTTTTCATGAACCACACCCAGTGTCATTGCATGTCAGTTCTTTTAATGAACCACATAAGGATCCACCAGTGTCATTTCATGTCTGTTCTTTTCACAAACCACGTGTAGTGTCATTGCATGTCTGTTCTTTTCATGAACCACACCCGGTGCCATTGCATGTGTGTTCCTCTAGACACACCACATAAGGATCCACCGGTGTCACTACATGTCTGTTCTTTTCATGAACCACATAAGGGTCCACCAGTGTCATTGGATGTGTGTTCTTGTCATGAACCACACCCAGTGTCATTGCATGGCAGTTCTATTCATGAACCACATAAGGATCCACCCGTGTCATTGGATGTGTGTTCTTCTCATGAACCACACATGGATCCACGAGTCTCATTGCATGTCTGTTCTTTTCATGAACCACACCTAGTGTCATAGCATGTGTGTTCCTCTAGACAAACCACATAAGTCATTGCATGTCTGTTCTTTTCATGAACCACAGCCGGTGCCATTGCATGTGTGGTCCTCTAGACAAAGCACATAAGGATCCACTAGTGTCACTGCATGTCTGTTCTTTTCATGAACCACATAAGGATCCACTAGTGTCATTGGATATGTGTTCTTCTCATGAACCACACCCAGTGTCATTGCATGTCTGTTCTTTTCATGAATCACAGCTAGAGTCATTGCATGTCTGTTACTTCCATAAACCACACATGGATCCACCGGTGTCATTGCATGTCTGTTCTTTTCATGAACCACACCCAGTGTCATTGCATGTCAGTTCTTTTCATGAACCACATAAGGATCCACCAGTGTCAGTGCATGTCTGTTCTTTTCACAAACCACATGCAGTGTCATTGCATGTCTATTCTTTTCATGAACCACACCCGGTGTCATTGCATGTGTGTTACTCTAGACAAACCACATAAGGATCCACCAGTGTCACTGCATGTCTATTCTTTTCATGAACCACACAAGGATCCACTAGTGTCATTGGATGTGTGTTCTTTTCGTGAACCACGCCCAGTGTCACTGCATGTCTGTTCTTTTCATGAACCACATACGGATCCACTAGTATCATTGGATGTGTGTTATTCTCATGAACCACACATAGATCCACCAGTTTCACTGCATGTCGTGGTGGTGTCACAGCAGATGCCATGGATAGGCTAAAGGTGGGGACTAAATGCACTAGGGGAATCCAGGGAGTGTTAATGAGGTGATTCCTCACACAGAAGATTTATATATGATTCACTTCCAAGGTTACAAGTGCTCCTAGAGCTGTATTGGCGAGAGGAGGAAGAAGGAACTCTCTTACTCTCACGCAGAGTAGACCCGTACAAGACCTACCAGAGATCAACCCTTAGAACTTAAACCAATCAGAATAGCGGAACCCCTTCTACAGAGGCCCTAGCCCTCCTTATATAGGGGTGGCTAGGTCTCCACTTAGGGCATACGTGGAGGCATATTCCAGGGAATATGCCTCCTCCCAAAATAGTAAGCCGACCGGGTTGCTTTTCCCCTGCGTCACCCATGCAGAGGCTACGTGAGCCTCTCCGGCGCCCGTGTCAACCGACACGAGCATCGTCACCTCTTGTCGGCCATGCCTTGGTGGTCCTGCCCCTGTTCGCTTCGCTCATGCAGTGCGTACCAGGGTTACTTTTGACCAGCGAGATTCCTTCCTTCACCTAGAAGCTAGATATGACCCGGATCATTGTTGACCCAGCCAAACACACCCGTTCCTGCATACAAGTTAAATTCTCCTATCCGACTTACTGCTTAAGTCGATCGAGGCTCCGTTAGGTGGACATCCCCTGGTCCGGGTTACTCCGAGACTCAGCCTTCCTTGAGGTGACTCGGCTAGCATCCGCTTTGGCCTTGCCGAACCTCGGCTAACTCGGCCTTTTATACCCCGGCGTGACCCTACCCGAGGGTATCCCCCCAACATTAGTCCCCGAAGCTGGTGTGGTCTTAGCTGCCTTGGCCGCTAAGGCCACATCAGGTTCAATTTCACTGAGCTTTGGACGTTATCTCCAAGTTACCTCCTTATCTCGGATCGTATGGATTTACGTTCCTTTGGCACATTCCAAGTTTTCACTTGCTGGCCGGGTTACCACCTTATTTCAGACCTCATGGTTTTACTTTCCCTTGGCACATTCCAATTTTTCACTTGCTGGCCGGGTTACCACGGTCTCATCCTGGTCTTCTTTCCTTCTCTCGTATGCTAACCCACGTGGAGGCTAATCATTAGGTTGCCTCATTTTAAGGGCCAGCCACAGTAACCGCCGTAGTAATTGTCAGTTATCACTACGCGCGGGTCACGTCACGCCTGCCTCCTCGTTTACCGCATCAATGCGTCATGTCATGGGATCAGCTACACCCTGTGGCCTTCTGTGTGGCCCGCTGCTGATTGGTTGACGCGGGACATACATGGCCACACCGTGTGGTGTACCCGCATGACACGATCCCACTTCCCCCTCGAGGGAGTGGTTAAATAGGGGAGGGGCGCACCCTTAGGTTTTTTCCTCCTTCCGCGCCCCTCTGCCTCTAGCTCTTCTTCTCATTCGTCTTCCCCGCGACAGTGCCGCCGCCACTGCTTCTAAGTAGCAGCGCCACCGCCGCACTGCTTCCCCACGCCTCTGCATCGCCGCCACCGCTACGCGCCTCCTCCGCCATGGGTCGTTGTCAATCTAGGTCGTTGCCCCCCACCACTGCTAGCGCCAGTGAGGGCATCGAACACATGATGACAGAGGAGGAGCTCGCCGTCGCCGAGCAAGAGATGGAGGAAGACTCCGCCGCGGCGGACCGTCGTGCGTGTGCCGGGTCCTGGGTCTGCCAAGACGATCTGGACTGGCTCTACCGCACCGGACGCATCCCCGCTGGCGTCACCGCGCGCCTCGGCTCCGCCGAACTCGCCCCCTCACCCAATCCGGGTGAGTTCGTCATGTTCTTGTCCCACTTCTAGCGGGGGTTCGGTTTGCCGGTCAGTGACTTCTTCCATGACTGGTTAAGCACCTACGAACTCCAGCCGCACCACCTTCCTGCCAACGCAATTACTTCTCTTTCCGCTTTCGCCTCCACGATCGAAGGCTATGCTGGACTATGTCCCACGAAGGAGCTATGGATCCGGTTTTTCGGCCTTCGTCGTAATGTTATTCCGAATATTCAACTTGATCCGGAGGACAAGCAGCTCACTCAGTTCGGAGCTGCGTCCATCTCACCCCGGAGGCTATCCGTCTTCCCCCAACTCACCGGGCTAGACTCCTACAAAGGATGGGCCCGGACTTTCTTTTATATCCGGAACGAGGGCACTGAAGACTTGATCCGGCTGCTCCCCTATGCTCCGGGTCCTCCTAACCCGGAGTTGTGGGACATTGTCCCCAAGAAGCCCACGGCCTTGGCTAACTTGGTCAACAAAAGGTTCGCGGAGCTGAAGGAGCTCGGGTTGCCCAACGAGGATGCCATGATCACGTTCGTCCGCAACCGGATCTCCCCCCTCCAGAAGCGCACTCACAAGGTGTGCCACATGACCTGGGGCCGCGACCCCAACCGGACCTCGTCCTTCGAGTTGAGCAACACGGAGATCTATCGCCGGGTCAAGGCCCTCTACACCACCCACAAAGACTTCTCCTCTGAATGGACGTGGGGAATTGAGCACTTTTGCCATGATAGGCTTCCTCCTGTGGTAAGCCTCATGGTGCAAACTTTCTCCGGATTAAATCATATGTTGGTCATTGTTGTTTTTTTAACTCTGCTGTCTGTTCTTTTCCTCAGCTATTCCTTCAGCAAACCCTTGAGGATGGCACCGATCCGACCCTTAAGTGGGCGCCTGACCGGGAGACCTCGGACGAGGAAGAGCCGGATCAGGAGATGTTCCTCCCGATCCCCGACGCTACGAAGCGACCCACCGGTAAACTCTCTTCTGTTAGAGATTGGCCTGATGATGAAGATGACTCGGATGTCAAGGTGATGGAAGCTCTTGACGTTGTCCCTCTTTCTTATGCTTTTCCGGCATCACCTAACCCCGGTGGGCAGATCCACGAGGACCCTCCCCTTGCCATGGGTGACCATGTTCCGGTAGCGCCGAAGAAGAAGCGTGGAGCTGCATCAAGTTCCTCCTCCGGACCTTCTCAGCCCGCCAAAAGGCGAAAGAAGTCCGGAGACAAAACCGCATCCAAGCCAGCAGGCAAGGCCCCAGCACGAAGGGCTCGGAAACCCAAGGAGCCCCTGACGTCGGATGCGTAAGCCTTCTTTCCCTCTGCAATTTATACTTCCTTGCATTGTTTTAGTTTCTCTTTTGACATTATTTGATTCGGCAGGGCTGCGGTGGAGGTCCCCCAAAGTGGATCTAGCATCTCTTCGCCGCTCCGACTTAGCCCTTCGCCCCCTCGTGACGACGAGTCACGCCCGCTGAGCCCTATTCTAGAGGGTTCTGCGGCTGCTCCGGTTTCTATTCCACTTCGTCAAGAGGGGGGTAACCTTGGAGCGGGGGAAACGGCCCAGCCGAGGCTACCTCAGCACCAGCACCAGCTCCAGCACCATGAACCACTCTAGCACCAGCACCAACTCCGGTTCCAGCACCAACTCCGGCAAGAACATCAGCAGCAGCACCAAGTCCAGCAACACGAGCACCAGCTCCAAGCTCCTCCGCCTCATCCAAGTCTTCTCAGTCTCGGTGAGGAAGTACCCAGGCAGCTCCTAAGGGGAAATCTGCTGCAACTACTTCCTCCCCCCCAGCAGCCCAAGGGCAAAAAGGCCCCTGACGCCACTAGGACAGCGTTCGTCGAGGCTGGACAACGCACTCTCGCATCCATGCTTCCCAAGAAGCCTCCAGCCCCGAAGGATGTCCCTGCCGAGCCAGCTGATGCGCAGCAACTTGTTCTGCACACCAGCCCGGCCCTTTCCCTGGTTGAGAGGAGAGAGGCGCATGCGAAGGGCTTGGTGGCGCCCCATATGCCCACCGGCGAGCGATACCCTCCAAGCCTGATTGAATTCGTCATGAATTGGAACAAGGCAGAGGTAGTCCAAGACGCTGATCTCCCGGAGAAGTTCGGTCCCGCCGAATTCACCGCTCAAATGAACACTGCCTTTAAGGCGCTCAACATCGCGGGTCGGATGATGGAGGTACGTTACTCGTTTTCCTTAGCCAGTTGTAGGTATTTAGTAATATAACCATTAGTCCCCGAGCCTCCGGGGGAGTAACTTGTTACTCGGCCGGATGCTCCTTAGAAAGCTAACGTAGCTCCTTGATAACTTCAAATATGCACACACCTAGATCCGGGTTAAGTTCCACTTGGCCCGGATTTAGTACACTTCGAATATGCACACACCTAGAGCCGGGTTAAGTTCCACTTGGCCCGGATTTAGTACACTTTGAATATGCACACACCTAGACCCGGGTTAAGTTCCACTTGGCCCGGATTTAGTACACTTCGAATATGCACACACCTAGAGCCGGGTTAAGTTCCACTTGGCCCGGATTTAGTACACTTCGAATATGCACACACCTAGAGCTGGGTTAAGTTCCACTTGGCCCGGATTTAGTACACTTCGAATATGCACACACCTAGAGCCGGGTTAAGTTCCACTTGGCCCGGATTTAGTACACTTCGAATATGCACACACCTAGAGCCGGGTTAAGTTCCACTTGGCCCGGATTTAGTACACTTCGAATATGCACACACCTAGAGCCGGGTTAAGTTCCACTTGGCCCAGATTTAGTACACTTCGAATATGCACAAGGCTAAGTTATATCTTTCTACTCTTTGCAGGTGACCACCAACCGCCATAGCGCTGAGTTTCAGCGTCTCCTTGACACCCATAAGACGCTGCGCGCCAAGCATAATGCACTTCTCGCTGAACACGAGAAAAGGGGTAAGTTTCTTCCTTGGCACTTCTCCGTTTTTCTTCATTTTCCTCTGCCGAACTAACCTATCATTCGGTTTCCACAGCTGGGGTGGAGGCTGAGAACAAGCTTATGAGGAAGACCTTGGATCAGATCAAGGGTAAGTCATTTTTGTCCGACCTTGCTATGCTTTCTATCTCCTTTTCTCCTTGGCTCGGCAAACATTCATACCTCGGCTCTGCCGGGTCAATACACTATTTCAGCATCTCTTGAAGATAGTGTTCCCATGCCTGATATGATGCTGCATTTTCTCGAACAAGTAGGACAACATCAAGTCGAGCTCAAAAAGAAAGACGATGAGCTCGCCCTCCTCCGGACCAAGGATGATGAGATCGCCAGGCTCAAGGCTGATATGGAGAAAATGAAAGCACAGCACCAGTCCGAGCTCCAAAAGGTTGGCCAGGACTACATTGAAGAGCGTGAGCGCCTCAATCTCCAGATCGCCAAGGACCAGGATCTACTCAAGGAGGCCGACACTGAGCTTAAGTCGGCGAATGCTGAACTTGTGGAGCTTCGCAAAAGACGTGATGACTGTACCAGGGAGTTGACCGGATCCTCAGCCATATATCACGTAAGCTCCTTTCCCTTATCCGACATCTTTCTCCGGGTTACTTCACATGTATTTTCTCTTACTTGTTTCTCTTGTCTCATTTTCAGGCAAATTTCTTGAAGGCACTACCATCGCGAGCGCTGCAGTTGCAGATTTCCGCCGAGAGAGGGGTACTCCCGCTGCTCCTGGCGGTGAGGAGATTCCTTATGACATGGAGGACCTGTTGGTCAGCCTGTCATCTCGCGTGGAACTCATCAAGAACTATGGTAGGGATATCCTCGACGTTGCAGTCCGAATCTTTAAGACGTTCTGGCCTGGAGAAGACACTCTGGAGACTAGCACAATTCTTGTTGAGAAGTTAATGGAAATCGAGACCCAGCTCGACCTCTGGAGGGAGTCCGCTGGACGTGCTGCAGCTGATACCGTTCTTCACCACATACTCACGTGGTACGAGAAGATCAATCTCAACCTCCTGATGCGCCTGCGCACCGGGTCCAAATGGACCAATGACCCGGAGTGGGTAGCTCGGCGCCAGGCTTGCGCCCATAGCCTCATCGAATATGCTCCCATTCATGAATGGACTGAGGGACCGAGCTTCCTGGAAGACGCTAGTGACGAAGAGGTTGAGAACGTTGAAGATGGCTCGGACGAGGATGGAGAGGTCGATGCCTCGGATATCGAAGACGGTGAAGATGTGTAAGATCTCACCATAATAAGGTAAGATCCTTGTGATTGCAGTGCTAGTCCCTGGATCGAAATGCTAACACCCACAGTGTAAGATGAAGTACACAGAAACAAAGGTTATTATTACATCGCATATCTAGGAATATAATGGTTCTTACAACTCACTTAGCTCAAGGCTAAGACACAACTTCACATTTCATAGCATAATAATAATAGAGTCTTTAGTCTTCATGTGCCACAGGCAAGCATGTCGAGTGTAGACCCGCAACCCTACTCATCATCAGAGTATCCTGCAACATAATAAGTTACAGCCACAAGGGTCAATACATTTGGAATTGTATTGGCAAGGGATACCATAGATACTTAGTGTAACCCAACAACTACATGAATATATGGCTAGGTGGGGTATGGCTGGCTTTGCAAAAAGCTAGTTTAACTTATAGTTTTTGAAGAGTAAGTTTTCTCATTCAAACACTAAGGTACCAATGATAAACATCACTGAACCTCTACCCATGTTCACCCACAAGTTTTAACTTAGAGAAATTTGGATGAGGAGATTATTGAACTACTTCACTGTCTTGAGGCTCAGGAGTTGTCCATAACTGGGGACACGACTAAGTACTTAGTTTTACCCTCTCGAGGGGTGGTGCACTTTCCCCACAAGATTCGACATGCATCGAGACAAGACTTTTCAGAAGCAATCCCTCAGACCACCACGGACGCGTTCCATCCTACCACATCTACCACCTTCTATCCGTCTGGCTGAGTTCTTGCAACTTAGTTGGTCAAGGCAGAGCCCATATGCCATGTGGCTGCACTGGAAGCTTCATGACAAGAATGTCTCCAATCTCTTTGTTCCTGGGTGGCCATCCACAAGTGTGATACACCAGCTGACCATGGACATGGCCCCTGAGTAACCACTCAACATAATCCAAGCAAGCCCATTCCACCCAGGTGTTTCATTGATATTAGTTGTTTTCTTAGTCAAAAAAATATATCTTTCCATACTATCTTATATGTATATTCCACCCATGAATTCTAATAGCATGGCTAAGCACTCTAGCATACGAAGTCTTTCAACTAGGAGATACTACCATGATATAATCTATAGGGTAGCATAGCATAGTATAGTGACACCTAAATAATCCTATCATGCTAATATCTACCAAAATAACACTAATGCAATAGTGAAAATAATAGGACATGAGATGAAATATCACTTGCATTGGTAGCTAGGGGAATAGGTACAATCCTCACAGCAACAAACTTCACAATCCATAGACACCAAAATTTTCATTTTTCTGAATTGTGGAACAAAAGTTATGGATTTTCTAAGTTTAATACAAAATCTGTCTAATTTCTATTTAAAGAGAAAATCCTGGGCGACGTGGCACGACCTGATTGGCCCATACCGGTTCGGTTGGATCGACCGCTACAGACCGTTAGATCTTAAGTGACAAACGGACGGATCCGATCGGCCCATACCGCTTCGGTCGGGATCTAATCCTAACCGCTGACGATAATTCTAACGGCTCCTAGGGCCTGGCCGGAAACGGGCGGCGCTGACTAGCTGTGTGCGGCGGCGGAGCATCGGTCGACAGCGTTCCGGTGGTTCTACAGGGGCAGGGAGTTTGTGGACACATACCAGAGGTCGAGGAGGTCGTGGCGGTCTCGATGGAGGTCACGGGGGCGTGGGGGGATCTCTGGTTTAGTCACGATCCCTCGTCGGAGTTGCGTCGACGGCGGAGCTCGCGGCTCTGTGTCGGAGATGATGGCCTGGGGCTCGGACAAGCAAGCAACAGGGTTAGTGAGACGCGCCCAACTCAGCATGACCTAGCAGAGACCAAAAGGAGGCGACGGAAACCCTAACCTCACCGGAAAAATCGATGGACAGCGGCGGCAGAGGAAGTTCGCCAGAGTAGACCGTGTCGTTGACCTGGAGCAAAAGAAGGCACGCGGCCGGAGTTAAAAGACGCGCCAGGACATGGCAAAGGAGATAGGGCAGAGAAAAGGGCGCGACGTGGCCGGAGCTCACCGGAATCGTCGCCGGAGTGGTGTCGGACAACGGCGGTTCGAGCTTGTATTTGGGGAGCCTGGGGGCTCTCCGGGGGAAGTGGCTGAGGGGAAACTGACGAGGAGGGGGAGGGGGTTAAGTAGAGGTGGCTGTGATGGCAATTTAATCGCGGTAACACTTGAATTCGGCCGGACTTGGAAACGGCAGAGGAGGTGGGGCTGTTCGTCGCCTGGGTTGAAGACGACGAGGTGGCGATGACGTGGCACTGGGCCCAGTGGTAAGTGAGTGGGGGTGGGTTGAGGGGGTGTGCAGAAAAATAGAGAAAGGGGAGAGGGAGGCCGGGTGGGCTGCTGGGCCGGATTGGGCCAAAGGCCAGAGCTGCTGGTGTGGTTTGAAAAAAATTTCCCTCCTTTTCTTTTTCTTTTTGAATTTCTTTTCTAGTTTTCTTTGAATTTAGCAAAAGTGCTCCAAAAAGCCTCAAAATTTCACCAAATTTTCGAGGACAAAACTAATGCAAAGTAGTACATGCCATGATCATTTGAATGCAATGATGATGATTTTCAGATGAAAAATTTGGGACGTTACAAATCTAACCCCCTTAAGATGAATCTCGCCCTCGAGATTCGGGTTGGCTAGCAAATAGGTGAGGGTGATCTCTCCGAAGTTCATCCTCTCGCTCCTAGGTTGGTTCTAATTCAGTGTGATGATTCCACTGCACTTTGGAGAATTTGATTGTCTTGGTACGGGTAATTCTTTCGGCTGTCTCTAGAATCTCAATAGGTTTCTCTTCATAAGTGAGATCATTCTCTAGCTGAACTTCCTCTAATGGAATAGTGTCTTTCAACGAAGTTTCTTCCATCTCTGGGTGACACTTTTTTAGCTGACTGACATGGAATACATTATGAACTGCTGACAGAGATTCGGGTAATTCTATCTCATATGCCACTTCTCCCTTGCGGCTCAAAATCTTGAAAGGTCCTACATAGCGTGGTGCTAATTTTCCTTTGATTCCAAATCTTTTCACACCACGAAGTGGTGATACCCTGAGATAAGCTCTATCACCAACATTATTGGTAACCTCTCTACGTTTTGGATCGGCATAGCTCTTTTGCCGAGATTCAGCTACTTTTAGCCTATCATTTATCATCTTGACTTTCTCTTCAGCCTCCTTGATTAGGTCTGGCCCGAACAAATTTATCTCTCCTACTCCATTCCACAGCAATGGTGTAGTACACTTCCTTCCATAAAGAAATTCAAACGGAGCCATTTCTATGCTTGATTGATAGCTGTTATTATAGGAAAACTCTGCATATGGTAGACTTTCATCCCAACTAGATCCATAATCTAACGCACATGCTCTCAGCATATCCTCTAATATTTGATTGGTCCTTTCTGTCTGCCCATCTGTTTGCGGATGAAATGCAGTGCTGAATTCTAACCGAGTTCCCAGTGACTCGTGAAGTTGTCACCAAAGTGCGAAGTGAATTGAGTCCCTCTATCAGACATGATACTTTTAGGAACCCCATGCAAACATACAATTCTATTCATGTATATCTTGGCTAACTTTGCACTTGTGTAAGTGGTCTTTACTGGTATGAAATGGGCCACTTTTGTCAAGCGGTCAACGATAACCCATATAGAATCGTATCCAGATTTAGTCCTGGGAGCCCGGTAATAAAGTCCATACCAATTTTATCCCATTTCCAATCAGGTATTGGTAGTGGTTGTAATAATCCTGCCGGTTTCTGATGTTCTGCCTTTACACGATTGCACACGTCGCACAAGGCAATGTGCTCTGCTATGTCCTTCTTTAAATTATTCCACCAAAACCTCTCCTTAACATCCATATACATCTTAGTATTGCCAGGATGAATTGAATATGGTGAGTTGTGCGCTTCTTGTAAGATCAACTTCTTAAGTTCAAGATCCTGCGGAACACAGATTCGTTTTTCCTACCATAAGATTCCTTGATCATCTACATGGAATCCTTTTGCCTTGCCTTCACTAACTTTACTTTTGATTTCTTCTATTTCTTTGTCCAACTTTTGGGCTTCTTGAATTATGTCCATTAGTGTGGGTTGCACTTCCAAGGATGCAAGGTACCCTTCAGGCACAATCTCAAGTCTCAGCTCTCTAAATTGGGCGCACAACTCCTCCGGCAACTCTCCTTTATTGAGGCCATTTACATAAACCTTGCGGCTTAATGCATCGGCTATGACGTTTGCCTTTCCAGGGTGGTATTGCAAACTTAAGTTGTAATCTTTGATAAGTTCTAGCCATCTTCTTTGTCTCATGTTGAGTTCTTTCTGTGTAAAAATGTATTTCAGACTCTTGTGATCAGTAAACATTTCACAACATTTTCCCATAAGATAATGCCTCCATGTTTTTAAGGCATGTACAACAGATGCCAACTCTAGATCATGAGTAGGATAGTTCACTTCATGATTTTTGAGTTTCCTTGATGCATAAGCTACAACTCTACCTTCCTACATCAGTACACCACCTAATCCTTGGTGAGATGCATCACAATATACTTGAAAGTCTTTCTCAAGGTCTGGCAGACATAACACTGGTGCTGACGCTAGTCTCTTTTTCAATTCCTGAAAGCTGGTTTCACAAGCTTCTGTCCAATTAAACTTCTTCTCCTTCTTTAGCAGATCAGTCATGGGCTTTGCTATCTTAGAGCAATTTTCAATGAACCTCCGGTAGTACCTGGCTAGGCCAAGGAAACTACGGATTTCTTTAACCGATTTAGGAGGTTCCCATTATGTCACAGCTGCCACTTTTGCTGGATCAACAGCTATACCATTTCCAGATACTATGTGCCCAAGAAAACCCACTTCATTCAGCCAGAATTCACATTGTTGAACTTGGCATAAAGTTTATGTTCCCTGAGTTTCTCTAGAATCAGGCATAGATGTTCTTCATGTTCTTTGTTGCTCTTGGAATATACCAATATATCATCGATGAATACCACTACGAACTTGTCAAGGAATTCCATGAATACCTTATTCATCATGTTCATGAAATAGGCCGGTGCATTAGTCAATCCAAACGGCATCACTGTATATTCATACAACCCATATCTAGTGGTGAATGTAGTCTTGGGTATGTCATGTTCTCTAATCTTTAGTTGGAAGTATCCTGATCGAAGATCAATTTTTGAGAACACACATGCTCCCTCTAGCTGATCAAAGAGATCATTTATTCTAGGCAGGGGATATTTATTCTTTATGGTCACTTCATTAAGTGAACGATAATCTATGCATAGCCTTTGACTTCGGTCCTTCTTTTCAACAAACAAGACTGGTGCTCCCCAAGACGACGAACTTGGTTGGATAAATCCCTTTTTCAACTGTTCTCCCAGCTGTTTCTTGAGTTCTTTTAACTCGTCCACCGACATTTTATAAGGTCTCTTTGCTATAGGCCCCATCCCTAGCAGTAGGTCTATCAGAAACTCCACATCCCTATCTGGTGGCATGCCAGGTAATTCTTCGGGGAACACATCTGGGTACTCCTTTACTATTGGCACACTGTCTAGGCTAACCCCCTTAAGAGAATTAACCTTGCTCCCCTTGGGTTCAAAGTTAGACTTGAACCCGATCCTTTTCTTTTCTGGGGTGGTGAGCATAACAGTTCGCTTGGCACAATCAATCACCCCTTCATAACGGGTCAACCAGTCCATCCCTAATATAACATCTAATCCTTGGGACTCTGGGATTATTAAACTAACCGGAAACTTTTTGTTTCCAATTTCTAGGATTATCTATCTGCACCCAGAATTTACTATCATTTCTCCACCTGGGGAGCTTACTTTAATGGGACATCCAATGGTTTCTGTGGAGAGTTCGTTTTTGATTACAAATGCTCTTGAAATGAATGAATGTGATGCGCCAGTATCGAAAAGGATAAGTGCAGGAAAGGAATTAATCTTGAACTTACCGATCACGGCATCAGATCCTTCTTGGATTTCTTCCACATTAATATGATTCACATGACCCTTTTGAAATGGGTTTGGCTTAGCCCCATCAGTCTTCTTCTCTGGGCATTCATTAGCATAGTGCCCTGTCTTCTTGCACTTGAAGCATTCCACCTGACTGATGTCTTTCTTTGCTGGCTGACTGTGACGATTCTGACCATTTTTGTTTCCATGGCCATGACCATTATGGTTGTTCCTGAATCCACTTTTGTTATATCCACGATGATTGTTTCCATCATGGTTGTGGTTATTTTTACGATGGTTATTAGGATTCCCATTCTTGTGGAATCCTGAACTCCCACTTCCTTCACCATGAGAGCGCTTGTGAGGGCATCCTAATCCAAACTTATCAAAATGGTGCTTCCTCTTTCTACCCTCCACTTGTTTCATCTTGTTTTCCAGGATGGTAGCTTTATCACACAAGGATTGATAAGTTGGAATATATGCAATAGATAGTTGCATAGAAATTTCATCATTCGGCCCATCTAGGAACTTCTCCTTTCTCTTTGCATCAGTGTCAACATCATCAGGTGCATAACGTGACAAATTATTGAACTCTTCGATGTATTCAGAAATACTGCGGTGGCGTTGCTTGAGGTTATGAAACTCCTTTTTCTTCAACCCCATTATTCCAGAAGAGATGTGACTGGTACGAAACCCATCCTCAAACATTGCCCAAGTCACTTCCTCAATAGGGTGGGTAATTTGGAAATTATCCCACCAAGCAGCTGCATGACCTTCCAATAAGTGTGCTGCAAATCTGACCTTTTCTGCATCCGTGCATCCAACCGTGACTAGGTCCTTATTCACAGAACGTAGCCAATCATTTGCTACCATGGGGTCAGTGGTACCCGAGAACTTAGTAGGTCTCAGCCTTAGAAATCTGGTCAGCATATCTAGAGGTGGTGGATTGTTCTGGTTGTTGTTATTGTTATTATTGTTGTTCTGATTCTGGGTTGCCATGAATTGAGTCATCATTTGCATCAATTGGGTCTGCGCAGCCATCATCTGCTGCATTCCATTGCCATTGTCATCCTCGTTGTTGCGTCGGAGAGGCATCTGTGGGTTTAATAAGGGTAAGTAATGATGGATAACCCAAATAAAAACAACAGTCAGACAAACAAGCACATGCAAGTTCAACATCACAGCAATGATAGAGTTTGCAAAAATAAACATACTAGCATAGTCACCCACAAGTCGGTATGACCTATGCACTCAATAATAATAGAACAATAGGTAGATGGAACAACATCACTACTACTCCATGTCGACTTCCTCCTCTACTAGTGCAAGTCCTGCTACTGCGAACCCTGCCTTGTATTCCTCCAAGCTTGTAGTCAGAGCATCGAATTTTGTTCTGTAACTCTCTCTTCTGAGTGCATAGCCTCTCTATCACCTCGTGATCCGCTTCCAGCTCAATATCCTCAAGCTCTAACTCGGTCTCCAAGTCTCTAATATTCTTGTTCTTCTCCTGAACTCTCTTCTCTTGGCTCTTGAATTTCTTCTCTTGGTCTTCAAACTTCTTCTCCATTTCCTTGATTCGATTTTCCTGTTCTAGGAAAGCCTTGCCCTTCTCCTTAAGTTGGACCCGTAGTTCATCGTTGCTAAGCATCACATTAGTCCTATCAGTATCAAGGTGTCTAATCAGGCTCTCTAAGTCCTGGAGGTAGTGACGCACAGGCTTGATAGACTCCTTGGCGGCCTCGTCCAACACAATAGGCTCTCCATCCTCGTCGCGCCTCCCAAAGAAATGGAAGTAGTGGCTCCTGATCTCAGAAGAGTGACGTCCACATAGGCGTCCCAATAGCTCCTGCATAGCGACGTCGAGGCCCCTTTCCATGTCATCATGGAGTATCTTGAAGGCAATCTCCCCAGTTTGGGGCTCTGTCTCACGTCCTGGCTGGGTAACTCTGAATCCCCATAAGTCCTTCCTCTGAAACTTCCTCAGCTGAAGTCCCTGAATGGTAGGGATTGGAAGAGCGAGCACTTGGACTAGCTCCAACATACGAGTCCCAAAGCGAGTCCCCTTGAAATCCTCGGCCGTGCTGTAGACAAAATTCGGCATCTTTTGCATAGCATGGAGAAAATTATTAACACACAATAGAGAAAGTAAACACAAGTCACAAAATAAAAATCAACCAATAGAACATTCCAAGTAGCAATAATTATTCAACTCAAGCACTCAAGGTTCCAGACATAACTTATTTTTGCCATATCACGTAAGTTGGTATGATCAAAATACTAACATGATAAAACGCCAAGGTGGTGGTCCAACTAATAGCTCACTCCTTCTTAACCAAGGTGGAAATCTGGGCATCCTTGTCAGCAATCTGCTTGTCTTGGTCACATAGCTCCAAAGCTAGGCCTATGATATCCTTACTTAGGCGTTTCACAGTGGCCTTTGAGTCTTGTACAAGACGCTTCTCCTCCTTGAGATCCTCCTAAGTATTGAGCATTCTATACTTGAGTCTCTCCCCAAGTTCCTCAATAGCTTTCCATGCAGCATTCCTTGCAGAGTCAAAGAATGATGGGTGCATTTCAGAGTTGGTGAACATGCAGAATCCCGTACTCTTGGAATCATCCTCCTCGTCCTTGTACAAATGGATTTGCACCCACCAATACTCTTGTCCTTCGTCTATCACAAGAAATCCCTTGTACACGGCTTCACCATTCATCCCCAAGCCGAGCATGAGGTTCTTGAGTACATTGGGAAATTCTGTCTCACACTCCAGGGTCATAGTCATCAGTGGTCCCTTCTCGACAGATTCATTGATGGTGGACATCTACAAAAATAGATGAGAAGGATGATTAGGGAAAGCTTTACAAGATGAAGACAAGTGTAAGGTTGGAATATAGAGTTATTTTCCTAAGGGTTTTCCTTAGTCTAATCCATTCCAGGGTCACGAACCTACATGCAACACAGTTCTCTGATACCATCTGTAAGGTCTCACAATAATAAGGTAAGATCCCTGTGATTGAAGTGCTAGTCCCTGGATCGAAATGCTAGCACCCACAGTTTAAGATGAAGTACACAGAAACAAAGGTCATTATTACATCGCATATCCAGGAATATAATGGTTCTTACAACTCACTTAGCCCAAGGCTAAGACACAAGTTCACATTTCATAGCATAATAATAATAGAGTCTTTAGTCTTCATGTGCCACAGGCAAGCATGTCGAGTGTAGACCCGCAACCCTACTCATCATCAGAGTATCCTGCAACATAATAAGTTACAGCCACAAGGGTCAATACATTTGGAATTGTATTGGCAAGGGACACCATAGATACTTAGTATAATCCAACAACTACATGAATATATGGCTAGGTGGGGTATGGCTGGCTTTGCAAAAAGCTAGTTTAAGTTATAGTTTTTGAAGAGTAATTTTTCTCATTCAAACACTAAGGTACCAATGATAGAAATCACTGAACCTCTACCCACGTTCACCCACAAGTTTTAACTTAGCGAAATTTGGATGAGGAGATTATTGAACTACTTCGCTGTCTTGAGGCTCAGGAGTTTTCCATAACCGGGAACACGGCTAAGTACTTAGTTTTACCCTCTCGAGAGGTGGTGCACTTTCCCCACAAGACTCGACATGCATCGAGACAAGACTTTTCAGAAGCAATCCCTCAGACCACCACGGACGCGTTCCATCCTACCACATCTACCACCTTCTATCCGTCTGGCTGAGTTCTTGCAACTTAGTTGGTCAAGGCAGAGCCCATATGCCATGTGGCTGCACTGGAAGCTTCATGACAAGAATGTCTCCAATCTCTTTGTTCCTGGGTGGCCATCCACAAGTGTGATACACCAGCTGACCATGGACATGGCCCCTGAGTAACCACTCAACATAATCCAAGCAAGCCCATTCCACCCAGGTGTTTCATTGATATTAGTTGTTTTCTTAGTCAAAAAAATATATCTTTCCATACTATCTTATATGTATATTCCACCCATGAATTCTAATAGCATGGCTAAGCACTCTAGCATACGAAGTCTTTCAACTAGGAGATACTACCATGATATAATCTATAGGGTAGCATAGCATAGTATAGTGACACCTAAATAATCCTATCATGCTAATATCTACCAAAATAACACTAATTCAATAGTGAAAATAATAGGACATGAGATGAAATATCACTTGCCTTGGTAGCTAGGGGAATAGGTACAATCCTCACAGCAACAAACTTCACAATCCACACAATCTACACAAGATCAATACAACAACAATAATTCAATCAATAAAACATTACAAAAACATGAATGCATGCAAAATAAAATGATATGATCACAACTCTATAATTTACAGAGTCTACAGTACAGAGGGTAAAATACCTCATCTAAATGCATAAATACCCCAAAACAATTTATAGAACAATTTTTATGAGCAAAATACTCCTAAAAAGGTTCTACCTATAATTCTAATTTTTCAAAGGCAAAAGTGGAAAACAAGGCCTCCATAATAAAGGTCTTATTTTTCTAAATCCATAAACACCAAATTTGCATTTTTCTGAATTGTGGAACAAAAGTTATGGATTTTCTAAGTTTAATACAAAATCTGTCTAATTTCTATTTAAACAGAAAATCCTGGGCGACGTGGCGCAACCTGATTGGCCCATACCGGTTCGGTTGGATCGACCGCTGCAGACCGTTAGATCTTAAGTGACAAACGGACGGATCCGATCGGCCCATACCGCTTCGGTCGCGATCTAATCCTAACCGTTGACAATAATTCTAACGGCTCCTAGGGCCTGGCCAGAAACGAGCGGCGCTGACTAGCTGTGCGCGGCGGCGAAGCGTCGGCCGACAGCGTTCTGGTGGTTCTACAGGGGCAGGGAGTCCGTGGACACGTACCAGAGGTCGAGGAGGTCGTGGCGGTCTCGATGGAGGTCACAGTGGCGTGGGGGTGCTCTAGTTCAGTCACGATCCCTCGCCGGAGTTGCGTCGACGGCGGAGCTCGCGACTCTGTGTCGGAGATGACGGCCTGGGGCTCGGACAAGCAAGCAACGGGGTTAGTGAGACGTGCCCAAGTCAGCATGACCTAGCAGAGACCAAAAGGAGGCGGCGGAAACCCTAACCTCACCGGAAAAATCGATGGACAGCGGCGGTAGAGGAAGTTCGCCGGAGTAGACCGTGTCGTTGACCTGGAGCAAAAGAAGGCACGCGGCCGGAGTTAAAAGACGCGCCAGGACATGGCAAAGGAGATAGGGCAGAGAAAAGGGCGCGACGTGGCCGGAGCTCACCGGAATCGTCGCCGGAGTGGTGTCGGACAACGGCGGTTCGAGCTTGTATTTGGGGAGCCTGGGGGCTCTCCGGGGGAAGTGGCTGAGGGGAAACTGACGAGGAGGGGGAGGGGGTTAAGTAGAGGTGGCTGTGATGGAGATTTAATCGCGGTAACGCTCGAATTCGGTCGGACTTGGAAACGGCGGAGGAGGTGGGGCTGTTCGTCGCCTGGGTTGAAGACGACAAGGTGGCGATGACGTGGCACGAGGCCTAGTGGTAAGTGAGTGGGGGTGGGTTGAGGCGGTGTGCAGAAAAACAGAGAAAGGGGAGAGGGAGGCCGGGTGGGCTGCTGGGCCGGATTGGGCCAAAGGCCAGAACTGCTGGTGTGGTTTGAAAAAATTTCCCTCCTTTTCTTTTTCTTTTTGAATTTCTTTTCTAGCTTTCTTTGAATTTAGCAAAAGTGCTCAAAAAGCCTCAAAATTTCACCAAATTTTTGGAGGACAAAACTAATGCAAAGTAGTACATGCCATGATGATTTGAATGCAATGATGATGATTTTCAGATGAAAAATTGGGACGTTACAAGATGATGCCGAACTTCCTCCTCCTGCTACTCCTTGATTGAAAACACTTGAAAACTTATCAGATCCCCGGTATGCCGGGTGGAATTGTATCTAGTACGCATGTGATATTTTTCTACTAAGTTTCTTATGCCGGATTAGCTTGGGCGTAGTCCTCGAGTTTCATTTTCTGGTTCGTCCAATCTTTTGGCTCGGTTCGTGTCTACCTTGATTCGGTTTTACAACTTACGAATCCGAGCTTCAAAAATTGTTTTAACAATACTTGGAAACTTTAGGCTTTGCTCAAAATAATTCAACATAGTAATTTGAATGTAAATACAAGGTTAGTCCAGAAAACAAACGTCGGCTCGATTAAGTTCTTTTCCTTAGTCGTTTTTCATGTGCCAGGCAGTTCCAAACTTGTTCTCTTGCTTGCCATGAAGCCAATTCTTGTTGGACAGCAGCAAGTCGAAGAGTTGGGTTTTTGCTGCCCACACACTACTAAACCGAGTTAAGTAGAACAACTTACTCCAGCTGACGTATAAATAGTGAAAAATAACAAATATTATTAAGGAAGTCCCCGAGTTGCTGCTCGAGGTGCCAACATTTCATTGATAGGCTCATTGCCGGCATACATACCGACATATGAGAAGACTCGGATACATACACTTCTTAGCTAAGTGTAGAAAGGACGAAGTAGAGCTACATTCCATGGACGCTTAGATTCCTCGCCGGACCTGTCCGCCTTGTTCTTTTCCTGTGGCTTTGCATCTATAAGATAATAAGAATCATTGTGCAATGCTTTGCTCACAATGAATGGCCCTTCCCATGGAGGGGATAATTTATGCATGCCTGCAGTACGTTGTACCGACCGGAGCACCAGATAGCCTTCCCGAATGACTCGGGGGCTTACTTTCCGGCTATGATAGCGTCGGAGATTTTGCTGATATATGGCGGATCTAGACAATGCTAGTTCTCTCGCTTCTTCCAGCAGATCAACATCATTTTTCCGGGCTTCTTGCACTTCGGCTTCTGTGTATTGGGTGACCCTAGGCGAATCATGCTCTATGTCGGCTGGTAATACAGCTTCTGCCCCATATACCAGAAAAAACAGCGTATAGCCTGTTGATCGATTCGGAGTTGTTCTTAAACTCCACAGTGCCGCTGGTAGTTCTTCTATCCAGCACCCCGCTGATCTTTGCAGCGGCTCAATGAGCCGGGGTTTTATCCCGGATAATACTAATCCGTTGTATCTTTCCACTTGTCCGTTCGATGCAGGGTGGGCTACTGAGGCAACGTCCAGCCGGATCTTCTTATCCCGGCAGAAACGTGCAAATGCTACTTCAGCAAAATTTGTGCCATTACCAGTGATGATACTGTGAGGATAACCGTATCTCAAGATGATGTCTTTGAGAAATGTTACACTTTCTTATAGGCTTCACTTCAATCCACTTTGTAAATTTGTCCACCATGACCAAAATGTGAGTCATATTCCCCCTTGCTGCTTTAAACGGTCCAACCATATCCAAGCACCATATGGCAAATGGCCATGTAATTGGTATGGTCTTGAGCTCCGACATTGGCATATGTGTCTTGGTAGCATACCCCTGACAACCATTGCATTTTCTCACCAGATCTTCTGCTTTTTCTAAGGCACTTGGCTAGTAGAATCCATGTCGGAAAGCTTTTGCCACCAAGGCTCGGGACGAGGCATGGTGCCCGCACTCCCCTTGATATATATCTCGGAGGATGTCAAGCCCTTCTTCCAGGTCAACGCATCGCTGGAGGACATTGGTCACACTCCTTTTGTATAACTCGGAATTGATGATCGTGTATGCCTTAGCTCTCCTCTGTGTTTGCCTGGATAGTACCTCCTCAATGGGCAAAGTTCCATCTTTCAGGAATTGAAATATAGGTAGTGCCCAAGCTGGTATTGCTCGCACGGGGAACACATCCTCATCAATTTCCATCTGATCCACCGGCATAACTTCAACCGGATCACGCTGAGCAGTCCCCGGGTTGGCTGAGGCAGTCCCCGGGTTTGCCGAGGCAGTCCCCGGGTTTCCCGCACCACCTCCCATGTCAATGTCCATGGGCACAGCTCCGGATTCTGTATCTTCCGGGATGTAAATTGAGTCGGTTTCTGGGGACGGCCTGATGTATGGTTTCCTCAGGTGCTCTGATGCTACACCCGGTGGAATTGCTTGTCGGGTTGACCCAAGCTTCGACAACATGTCGACAGCCTCATTTTCCACCCGGGGTACATGGTGAAATTCACATCCCTCAAAGTAACCAGATATCTCCTGCACAAGAAATCTATACAGAGCCATGTTTGGATCAAGGGCGTCCCACAGTCCCGAAACTTGTTGTACTACCAAATCCGAGTCGCCAAAGCACAGGATCTGACGTATCCCAATCTCTTTTGCCACTTTGAGCCCATGCACAAGTGCTTCATATTCAGCGACATTGTTTGATGCCGCGAAATGGATCTGCAACACATATTTCAGCTGGTCCCTCTTTGGCGAGGTAAGTACGACTCCGGCGCCTAGCCCGGTTTTTGTTTTTGACCCGTCAAAGTGCATTCGCCAATAGTTCGGATCTGGTAGCGGCGGTTCATATTGCACCTCGGCCCAGTCCACAAAAAAGTCCGCCACAGCTTGAGACTTGATTGCTTCTCTTCTATCATATTGTGGCGCATAAGGAGCTAGTTCAATTGCCCATTTTGCAATTCCGCCACTCGCATCCTTGTTACTCATTATCTCGGATATGGGAGCCTCACATATTACCCTGATGGGATGCTCCTCAAAGTAGTGCTTCAGCTTCTTAGCTGCCATGTACACGCCATACGCCACCTTTTGATAGTGTGGATAGTTCTGCTTTGAGGCTGATAATACCTCGCTCAGGTAATACACTGGCCTTTGCACCGACTTACCTTCCTCGTCGCGCTCCGCCACTATCACTGCACTTACAACTCGGTTGGTTGCGGCTATATAGAGCAACATTGGATCCTTTGATAGTGGAGAGGCTAACACTGGTGCAGTGGCCAACATCTTCTTCAAGTGGGCAAAGGCTTAATTGGCATGCGGCGTCCAAACGAATTTATCCAACTTTTTCATGAGTTGGTAAAGAGGCAATGCCTTTTCTCCCAACCGACATACAACTTAACGATGCCAGGCAGCCCGTGAACTTCTGGACATCGTTAAGACACTTCGGCAGTTCCATTCGTTCAATGGCTTGGATTTTAGTTGGATTAACTTCGATACCTCGGCTGGAGACAAGAAATACGAGTAACTTTCCAGCCAGGACACCGAAGGTACATTTTTCCGGGTTATGCTTCATCCGGAACCTTCTTAGGTTCGCGAATGTCCGCCTGATATCGTCAAGGAGCGTTTTTCTTTCCTTGGTCTTGATAACCATATCATCCACATACACTTGTACATTTTTACCAATTTGGTCATGCAAACATTTTTGCATACATCTTTGGTATGTTGCCCCTGCATTACGTAAACCAAACGGCATGGTGCGATAGCAATAAGCCCCATACGGGGTGATAAATGCAGTCTTTATTTGATCATCTAGATTCAGAGGTATCTGGTGGAAACCAGAATATGCATCAATGGATGACAACAATTCACATCTAGCAGTTGAGTCTATGACCTGATCTATCCTTGGCAGTGGAAATGGATCTTTTGGAAACGCCTTGTTCAGGTTCGTGTAATCGATACACATACGCCAAACCACCGCCACATTCAGCTCGTCCTTCTTCTTCCCCACCAGCACCGAATTAGACAGCCAATCCGGGTAAAGAACTTCCATGATAAATCATGCAGCTAGTAACCGAGCTATCTCATCTCCAATGACCTTTCTCCTATCCTCGGCGAAGTGGCGGAGAGGTTGCTTCACCGTCTTTGCTCCGGGTCTCACGTTTAAAGAGTGCTCGGCCAACTCCCTCGGAACACCTTGCAAGTCCTGTGTGGACCAAGCAAAAATATCCCGATTCTCATGGAGGAAGTTGACGAGCGCGCTTTCCTATTTGTCACCTAACCCGGCACCAATTGTTACGGTGTGCTCTAGGAACATATCATCAACAGGAACTTTCTTGGTATCTTTTGTGGCTTGGAATGAGACACTTCCATGCGGGTTACTCAGCGCCGGCATATACTGCTACGCGGACTGAGCCAATGCCGCCACCTCTTGGATTTTCCTTTTCTCTTGTGCAATCACGAGTGACTCGGCCAGGTTAGACCCGGCCGACGCACACTCAATGGAACGTCGGAAATCCCCAGCAATGGTAATCACTCCGTTTGGCCCGAGCAACTTCATCTTCAAGTAACTGATGTGACAACTTGCCATGAACTTGTTCAGTGCTGGCCTTCCGAGTAACGCGTGATACGCACTTTCCAAGTTCACCACTTCGAATTCCAAATTTTCAGTTCGGCAGTTCTCTCGTGCCGAACAATACGTCAACCCGGACCTTGCCTATGGGCTCACAAGAAATGCCGGGCACAATACCATGGAAAGTTGTCCTTGTTGCTTGGAGCATGTTCTCCGAGATACCTAACTTGCGCATTGTATCCGCATACATGTTGTTAATGCTACTACCATTGTCAATCAGTACCTTGGAGAACCTCACATTGATGTTTGGCCTAATGAATGTCGGATCCAGCACCAACGCATACGAACCA
Organism: Avena eriantha; assembly: GCA_910589775.1. Lineage (NCBI taxonomy): Eukaryota > Viridiplantae > Streptophyta > Magnoliopsida > Poales > Poaceae > Avena > Avena eriantha. The sequence goes on along the minus strand of CAJUXJ010000542.1, from coordinate 15,631 downwards.
GGACTTGGCATAAGCTTGGGATGATCTTTGATATTCCAGGTAATTTCCTGATCTGACCAAGGCATATACCTCGTCACTGCGGGCATTACCGCATTCACCTCCATATGTCGACGTTGCAAGCTTTTTCTATCTGTTTCCTCAGTGGTGAACACACATTAACTTTAATGATGCTCTCTGTACTCATTCCTCCCTTCATTTCCGGGGTACCTCTGATCCGATTGATGCTGGTTTTCCACTTGATGCACTGCATCTCTTCTCTCATGGTTATCATACCTCGGTGGAGGGGGAGGCAACATTAGCTGTTGCGTGTTCGCTCCGGAGAGCAATTGCTGCCGGGGTAACTCCTGCCGAGGTTGATCATTCCGGGGTGCCTGAGCATTCCCCGAACCACCTTGCTCTATTTTGCGCATCCACTCACACTGCCTTGTTGTATGACCCGTTGGGTTACTCGGATTCAGCGTGTGAAATTTACACGGCTGATCCAACATTGACTCATAAGTATACCTCGGACGGTCCTTCTTTTCTTGCCACTATTTCTTTTGCTCTGGCATCCAAGTTTTCTTGCCATCATTTCTCGGAGTCCATTGCCCTCTAGTTTTCTGACGCTGATTGCCCCCTACTCCGGACTGATCTTGATTCACAGCTGCAACTTGTTGCGAACTGTACCGGTGATCCGGTCTATCATCTCTTCTTTTACCTCTGTAATCATTCCTCCGGGATGATCCCGCTCCATCTCTCTGGTAGTATTCATCATTTGACTCGTTTGACACGAGCCTAGGTTGAGTCGGATCACCTAGAGCATACGAATCAGCGATCTGGATCATCTCTGCTAGTGTACACTACAAGGAATCTGGCTGTATATGACCCTCCATTTTCGTCACAGAATCGTCATAGTAGTCTATCTATGACGATTCTATGACGATTTCGAGATCGTCGAAAGCTGGGCATCGCAAATGAACTATAACGACGTTTTTGGTAAATCGTCATAATCGTCTATGACGATATTGGATCGCATAACCGTTATGACAGTCCAATATCATCACGGGCAAACTGGCCTTGCCAGGTCAGATCCTACGTGGCAAAATTGTGACGAAATGAAATCGTCTTAAATTGAAATCATCCCAGTCCACTTGGTAGTGCATATGGGCCTAGCCCGACAAATTCTGGCTTGTTTATATTTTTTTCTATCATTTCTGATTAGATACATGGACCCAGCCTAACAATTATTTTCTAAATTTAGGCCTTTTTTACAGTCCATTTATTTCTATTTTCAGCTGTTTTGTCAAGTGGGTTTCGGTTGTTAGTTCCTTCGAGCGTTGGTCCTAATTGTCAGTTTTGGATTTTTTTTCACAGCTAATTAATAACCAATATTCCACCCAGAAAGGAGAAAGAAAATACATAAAAATCTTTACATAGGAGAAGAAATCTGTTTGTTGCAATATGATAGTCAGAACTGTTGAACACACGTGAAATTCCACACTTTACATCACAACCAATTCAACCATCAAATCTATCATACCCTGGAATCTGCAAATTAAACTCTTAACAATTACTACTTCTTCGCCATGTAGCTCTTGTAAAGGAGACGATTTTCTTGGTGTACTCGCCCTCAGCCTGTTTTTCAGCAGGTCAGTACCCTCATCATTCTTGAAGCTCCCAGCCACCCAATCAACAATTCTCTAACAACAGAAATGGTTTGTGAGAATATACACCATGTAGAACCATAAAGAAGATTCTAAAGAGTAGAACAGGCAACAAAAGTAAATCTTATGCTTTGACTATGAAACTGAATAAACACAAAATCACCCTAGACAGTGAAGTGTACAACTTAGTCCATACACAAAATAACTTATCGCGTTGAGCATTCATTTTGCATCATGACTACACAGAGAATTACATAATGCAAATTCGATACAAGTTCTAAGCCCAAGAAACAGCAAACAAGATGAGACAAGCCAAACAATTTTGGAATCAGTAAGGCTAGCTCAAGATAGTCAGGCATATAAAATATACCTTGTCAAAGTCATCACCCCGAAGGTGGGTGTCACCGGAAGAAGAGAGCACCAAAAAAACACCATCACTAACCTCAAGAACTGAAAGCATAACAGGAAATGTAGTAAAGAACTGAGATATGGTCAAATGGGTGAAAAGAGTCAATTTAAGGCTTAACTTCATTGGCTTATCAAAAAGACTATAGAACATAAACAACTGGCCAAACTAAGCTTCCATTTATTAATAGTCAATCCGTAATTCAATTCAGCATATATAGAAGTAACAATAGAACATGTTTCTACTAGCCTAGTATAGCCTTAAACTTCTCGACCTTGCATTTCAAACAGCTAAGTACCATTAGCACAAGATCAAATCACCAAAATATGCATGTACAAAGCTATGGAGATGATGGAATTTGTACCAAGGGACGGCTGTAAGAACCCACCACAAAATTGAAACGACAAAGTAAATACAGAGTACAAACCACAGTGGCACAGTACAACACACTCTCCATCCTATACATCACCATCAGTTCTTGGATGTGCCTGGAGTGGATTCAACTATCTAGAGATATGAATGAAAAGTTATCTACACAAGGGACAGGAAACTACTTCATAATATTACACTATACATGCATAGACATGTGTATACCAGATCAGAAGGATCAGAAAGATTTGGATATAATAAAAGTTGCAGAAGGAAGACTTCAAATAGATTGACAAGATCTGTAAAATGCGGCAGATAGGTTAAGAATGTTGTAGCTAAAACTGTAGGTCTCAATCTTAGAAAGGTGATTAGCAGGGCCATGATCTACAAAAATAGTGAAATGGAAAGAAATAATTTGCCAAACATTGGGCTCCATCTCTAGTTAATGACATCCAAACAGATGGAACCAGACCTACATTTTGCATTCATCAAGATTGGTTAGGAAACAGGAAGGTGCATGCTATCGGGGTTAGAATGAAGTGAGTAGTGAGCACAGATACAAGATACAGGATAGTCACAGTTCATCGATGTTGGGGTGATATATCTTATTGACAAAACGAGTCGATGGATATCTGTAAGGATACGCATCAGGCAATTATACTCTAACCTTCCATACTCCTCCTTGATAGAGACCTAGTAAATTTCGGACATTAGAATACAAGCAGTGCAGTAGCTCGTCTTGGTTTTGCTGGTATGAAAACATTACCGAAGCTTAAAACAGCTAGTTACTAAGGGCATCATACAACAAAGAAATTATGCCAGCGACACCAAATTTTGAAATTGATTAATCCACCGTCGCATCTAGATTCAGAAACCAAAAGCTACGGACATGACACTAACTGCCTATAGGGTACAGAATCGAATCGCCTGCGTGCCTGAAGAACCATCTGTACATTCGTTGGGCCTACGGAACACGATGAAGAACTCCTGCATCTTGACATTCACCATCTCGACCTTGTAGTCGCTCCTCATCCTGCAAGGCACGAGAGAAATTAAAATCAGGGTGAGGGGTTCCCCCGACAAAATCCAAGAATATCTGAGGAGAATCTGTGATGCTCGCAGCTTCATCAGGTCCCTCTCCCGGGGAGCTAGGTGGAGAGGAGCAGCCACACCGGGCCTAGTGGGCCAGACGAGTTGCCTCTGCGGAGCACCAAGATCTCGGCCGCCTCCATGTAGACGACGACTATGGCGACGGTGATGTGGTGCTGGGGGAGTGAGGGTGAGTGGAGATCGACGATCGGGGCGGCGGAGATTGGTGATGGCGATCAGGAGTGATGGGGGTGGCGGTGGAGGGATGAAGGATGGAGAGCGTGCATCGGTGAGAGGGGAGAATCGGCGGCGCGGGGGGAGGCGATCTGGAGTTCGTGAGGTTAGGGTTGGGGCCGTGGGTTCGGTGCGCACTGGGTAGTACTTTGTGCTTCTTCGGGTGAGCGGTCAGGCGTTGGATCGGGACTAAACGGTCCAGATCAGGGCCATAAGGATGATCCGTGGGAGGCAGCTTCCTCTGTTTTGATTGGTCCCTTCACCAACCACTTTTTTTGAACTTGTAAAATGCAAAATCGGCAGGAAGTGGATCCTATTTGAACTACAGGTACATTATCTGATGCTCATAATTTTTTGAAAAAATCATTTTTAGACTCACAATATGCTATTTCTTTAGAGATCTAGTGCAAGTTTAGCGAGGCTCGTCCCCTAGCTAAGAACCTTCATGCCCGCCGTTTTAATCATAGTTTGAAACGGGCATAAGAAATTTAAAAACAATCCAAACAATGTAATCATTCGCTTGGCATCATATTACGTGACATAGTTGCAACAAAAAAATACTAAACTTGGTTTATTGCAAGTGTCTCAAAAAAACCTTCTCAGAAATGACCTATCATGTCCGAGGTTTCATGGCTTTCGGGCCAAACGACCAATGTTATGGCCAGAATCGCGTCATAGTTTGTGATAATGTGCCTATATTGTGCACCCATGTGTATCATGAGATGGCTAACAATGTTGTAGGAGGAAGTTTTTCTTTTCGTCGCACGGAAAATCCATTTTCCATTTTTCGAGCGCAAAAAACAGGGCGTTTTGTGAAGCAACCACCAAATGAAAGTTTTAGAATGTTACCACCACGTTTTAAAAAAATAGTAGACCACCTTACATGGACAATGTCCCAACCAGGGTATCTCAAACATTTCCGTCCATCCCTGGCAAAAAAGATAAATTTCTACCGAATTGGTAGGAAGTGGATCCAATTTGAACTACAGGTACATGATCTGATGCCCATGATTTTTCTAAAAAATTGTTTTTAGACTCACAATATGCTATTTCTTTAGAGATCCAATGCAAGTTTAGAAAGGCTCGGCCCCTAGCTAAGAACCTTCATGCCCGCCGTTTTGACCATAGTTTGAAACGGGCATACAAATTAAAAAAAGGTCCGATCAATGCAAATCTTTCGTGTGGCGTCTTATTATGTGACATAGTTTCAAGGAAAAATACCAAACTTGGTATATTGCAAGTGTCTCAAAAAAACCTTCTCAGAAATAAGTTATCATGTCCGAGGTTTCATGGCTTTCGGGTCAAACGACCAATGTTACGGCCAGAAGCACGGCATAGTTTGTGATAATGTGCCTATATTGTGTACCCATGTGTATCATGAGATGGCTAACAATGTTGTAGGAGGAAGTTTTTCTTTTCGTCGCACGGAAAATCCATTTTCCATTTTCTGAGCTCAAAAAACGGGGCCTTTTGTGAAGCAACCACCAAATGAAAGTTTTAGAATGCTACCAACACATTTTTCAAAATTAGTAGACCACCTTACATGGGAAATTTCCCAACCAGGGTATCTCAAACCTTTATGTCCATCCCTGGCAAAAAAGACAAATTTCTGCCGAATCGGTAGGAAGTGGATCCGATTTGAACTACAGGTACATGATCTGATGCCCATGATTTTTCGAAAAAATCATTTTTGGACTCGCAATATGCTATTTATTTAGAGATCCAATGGAATTTTAGTGAGGCTCAGCCCCTAGCTAAGAACCTTCATGCCTGCCGTTTTGACCATAGTTTGAAAGAGGCATAAAAAATTCAAAAACAGTCCGATCAATGTGAATCCTTCACGTGATGTCTTATTATGTGACATAGTTTTAACTAAAAATACCAAACTTGGTAAATTGCAAGTGTCTCGAAAAAACCTTCTTAGAAATGACCTATCATGTCTGAGGTTTCATGTCTTTTGGGCCAAACGACCAATGTTATGGCTAGAATCACGGCATGGTTTGTGATATTGTTCCCATATTATGCATACATATGTATCATGGGATGGCGAACAATGTTCTAGGAGGAAGTTTTCCTTTTCGTCGCACGGAAAAAGAATTTTCCTTTTTCCGAGCGCAAAAAACGGGTCTTTTGTGAAACAACCACCAAATGAAAGTTTTAAAATGCTACCATCCCATTTTTCAAAAATAATAGGCCACACATGGACAAATGTCCCAACCTGGGGTATCTCAAACCTTTCTGTCCATCCCTGGCGAAAAAGACAAATTCCTGCCGAATCAGTAGGAAGTGGGTCCGATTTGAACTACATGTACATTATCTGATGCCCATTATTTTTTGAAAAAATGATTTTTAGACTCACAATATGCTATTTCTTCAGAGATCCTATGGAATTTTAGCGAGGATCAGCCCCTAGCTAAGAACCTTCATGCCGTTTTTGGGAACATTCATCATTTGTTGTTTTGCGGGACACTAACTAGAATCACCTCAGTAGTGAGGACCACAATATGGGACAAGTCGATGGGTTTTCCAAATTGTTTGTAATGGACTGTAGTTCTGAGCTATACTTTACGATTTTGCAATTTGGGAGCTAGATGTGTTCGGAACTCTGAAGGTGTTGTTCTTCAGTGCTTGCAAATAACTATTTGGACTATAATCGTTCTGAATGAATTCACAATTGTTTGCATTGTTCAGTCCATGGTTATTCTTGAGCTTGACTACCGTTATTCTGTTTGATCGATTTAGTTCTGGGGAATAATAACCTTTGCTCGGTTGCTTCTCTTTCTGAATCTAAACTGAGTTATTCTCTGCGTGAATTCAAACTGTTAGATCTGAAATCATTCATCTATTCTCCGGGTGTAAGCATGTTCAAATCTTAATTTCTACCTGTTGATCTCATCAGTAACTTTGCAGGTTCAATGCTTGCCACTAAAAATGTTAGTTTTTATGTTTGTTCTTGATCTCCAATGCATGGTTATTCTTCAATTTGGTAATTGATTTTTTTTGCAAGAATAAGCATTCGAACTGTATGTCAGTAAATAGAGACAATGATTTAGTAAGTACACATTTTTCTTGTTCATGTTGGATGGTCTTCAGGTTACAAGGAGAATCATATTCAATACGTGAAATACAAAAGGAACTTTTAAGTCTCAACTCTTGTGCTTCTTCTTCAGTTAATACAAAAGGAACTTTTTGCTTATGGGTGCAAACAGTGTTTGCATGCATTGTGTTCGTTATTCTTGAGCCTAGGTGCATGCTTATTATTCTTGAATTAAGTACATTGCCTAATCGATTTGCTACTAAAGAATAACTCTGCATCTTTCTAAATACAACTAGAGATGAACTGTTGCATCTAGGATCAGTCATCTCTTCTCCAGTAGAATCATGCACAGAGGTCAGTTAATATTTGTTTACCGGTTAGAATTTGATAAACCTGGGGCGATGTCAAGGCTCACCGAGAAATGAATGGAATAGTTTAATTAGATTATTTAGCCATTTTTGAATAACATAATCATGTGCTTTTATGCCGTAGCAACGCACGGGCATTCAGCTAGTTAGGTATAGATTATGATATTGTCCTTACCATGGACTGATGTGGAATTAGTAGATCAACTATTTTTAAGTAACCATACTATTTATAATTAACAACCCAATATGTTCTACTTAAAATTATAAAAATTTAGAAACAAAAGTCAATTCTTTTGGGCTTCATATGTGAAAGATACAAAAGAATTAAGAAAACACAAAAAGAAAAACGAAAACACTAACTGTACCTAATCTACTGCACCCAAAGGCAAAGACCGGCCCATTACAAATAAGCCCAGGGAAATACTAGCTGTCAGGCCCATGCCCGAATGTGGAGAATACTCATATAGAGGCAGCGCGGTGCTATGTCAACTAAGTCATGTTAGTGTGTTGGTAAGGTAATCGTGTGTTTCTAGGAGGTCGGCGGTTCGAGTCTCCACGCCCCATTTTTTGGGTGCCTATTTTTCGAAGCGAATAAATCCTTTAAAGGGCCGCCAGAGTAATAGAATGACAAGGACAAACTGTTGGTTCAGTGGTTACGTAGGCGCTGGAGTGTGTTCAAGGTCGTGGGTTCAAACCCCGTGGCCTTCCTTTTTTGACTATAATAATCCCAGAATTTTCAAACATTGCCACATAGACAGATAAATAAATCCTTTAAAGGGCCGCTGGAGTAGTAGAATGACAAGAACAAGTGGTTGTTCAGTGGTTAGGTAGTGCTAGAGGGTGTTTGAGGTCATGGGTTCAAACCCTGTTGCCTCCTTTTTTTTACTAATTATTCCAGAATTTTCAAACATTGCCACCTAGATACACATGGACACATAGATAAAACACGTAGTCAAAAACTGACACATAGACACGCCACATAGGCATAATTGGTGATGTGGTCGACTACTCCTTTCCATTTATGCTAATTTGGACGCTATGACAATTTTAAATCGTCATAGTGAGGTACAACTAGCACCGTAGGCTGTACGCACTAGGTTATGACGATTTCAGCTAATGAAATTATAACGACTTTTAGCAAAATCGTCGTAATTTTTCACGGTTTAGGCCCTCTTGAACTGTTAACGACCATCTAGTGCAAAATCGTCATAAGTCTATGACGATTTTCTCCACGGTCACTATCAAAAGGTCATAGACTGACATATTTCTTGTAGTGGTAGTTGGCATTTTCCTTTGCAACTTTTGCCACAGCTCGCTTGCATATCTGCATCCTTCCGCAAACCACGCTATGGCCTGTGATTCTATCACGCCCTCACATGAGTTTCTCATAGTGCACCACCGGGTTAAGAACTCTCTATCCGTCTCATTCGGTCTTTGCTTACACATAGCTAAGGTCTGTGGCCTATTTGGCCTCTGATATGTACTTGAGAAATTGCTGATGAACATCTCCTCAAAATCTATCTAGCAGTTAATACTTCCGGGTGGCAAGTTGTTCAACCACACCCTCGCTGGCCCCTCCAACATCTGGGGTACATATCTCACAGCCCATCTCAAGTTGCCTGTAGCAATTTTCACTGTTGTAGCATAGTTTATCAACCAATCCTCCGGCTTTGTACTACCGTCATACGTCTTAGTACCTCTGGGTAACTTGAAGTTAGGCACTGGAGGCTCCTACATGATCCGGGGCCCAAAACACGCAGGACCCGGAGGACCTTGACACTCAATCTGTTCCGACCTATACAGTCGATCCAGTTTTAGCCTGGCATCATCCGGCATCAAATCTCTGCTTCCCAATCTCGACCCTATCACATGATAGTCCGGCCTTGGGTATCCCGCATTCACCATTTCTGAATCTCCGTCATTATGCCGGTCCTGCTCTCTTGGAGCGCCTCTCTGTTGCATACCCCGGCCGGCACTTTGCTCTTGCCTTGGTATATTCCACTATTGCAGTTGTCCTGCCGAGTTACGCTGTCCGGCATTACCATTTACAGCATTTCCTTGACTGGCATTGCCTTGGTCGCGATTACCTCGGCCAGCTTCACCTCGGCTCACACTTTGTCGGTCATCATTTCTCTGTACTTCTTTTCCTTTCTCTGCCCTCGTCCGTCATACGGGACGATCTGTTTGTTTCTTCTGGCCGAGGTTACTACCTCTTCTCTCCTAGGGCCGCCATGAGGAGACGACGCGGCTCCAGCAGATTTCTCCAGGTTACCTACCCCCGAATGAACGATCTTGGAGGCCCCGGCTCTCTCCGGGTTAGCCCTGAGCAGTTCCTCGTTTTGCATGTTCGCGATCTGAACCAACTCATTGACCCTTGCTTGCTGCCTCTGACGAGCTTCACCCGTAAGACCCTCTAGCTCGGATGCTGCTGCATCTGCTGCTCTGAGGTTCTTAGCCGGGGTACTGTACCTCGGCAACCCCACGGACAAGCAGTTTTCTGACTCCTCCATCCTAGTATCACCCTCTTTGTTCATTTCACTCATGAGATTTCTCACCTTTACTTTTACAGCATCAACTTTGTTTGCCTTTGCGTACTCACGCAGCGTCATGTTCAACGACTGCTGAGCCGCAGCTATCTTTTTCGCACCCTCTAGAATTTTTTTCCTAGTTTCCTCTAGCTCGGCATGTGCCTAAGCTGGACCTACTGCTGCTACTACAGGGTTTGCCAAGCTATCCATCGCTTCCCGCAACACATTCTCTAGCCTCTCTAGGGGAGGACCTCTACCTTTCCTTGGTGCCTTGGGTGTTACCTCCGGATCTGGTGCCGGATCCTTGCTTGTGCTAGCGCCAGGCGAAGTCATCATCACCTCAGCACAGTCCGGGGAGCGAGTGATACGCGCCCGGTGGGCCACGCTAAGGGGAGGCTCGCCCGCCTCGACGACGTGCTGCGGATGAACACAGGATACATCCACAGCGACGTAGACCTTGTGTGCGCCGAGCTTGACGAAGAGGCCGTTGCGCGGAAGAGGACGTGTGCCGAAGCAGCTAGCGTTGTTGCTGACGAAATCCAGCGCTCCAAAGCGCTGGACGAGCCCGGAGACGATGCGTTCGCCGGTGCCGATGAGGTTTCCCGTCCGGATCTTCACCCCTGCTAGCGCCGCTAGCCCCACGGTGGGCGCCAACTGTCGTGGTGGTGTCACGGCAGATGCCATGGATAGGCTAAAGGTGGGGACTAAATGCACTAGGGGAATCCAGGGAGGGATAATGAGGTGATTCCTCACATAGAAGATTTATATATGATTCACTTCCAAGGTTACAAGTGCTCCTAGAGCTGTATTGGCGAGAGGAGGGCGAAGGAACTCTCTTACTCTCACGCAGAGTAGACCCGTACAAGACCTACCAGAGATCAACCCTTAGAACTTAAACCAATCAGAATAGCGGAACCCCTTCTACAGAGGCCCTAGCCCTCCTTATATAGGGGTGGCTAGGTCTCCACTTAGGGCATACGTGGAGGCATATTCTAGGGAATATGCCTCCTCCAAAAATAGTAAGCCGACCGGGTTGCTTTTCCCCTGTGTCACCCATGCAGAGGCTAGGTGAGCCTCTGCGGCGCCTGCGTCAGCCGACACGAGCGTCGTCACCTCTTGTCAGGCACGCCTCGGTGGTCCTGCCCCTGTTCGCTTCGCTCATGCAGTGCGTACCGGGGTTACTTTCGACCATCCAGATTCCTTCCTTCTCTTAGAAGCTAGATATAACCCGGATCATAGTTGACCCGGCCACACCCATTCCCGCATACAAGTTAAATTCTCCTATCTGACTTACTGCTTAAGTCGGTCGAGGCTCCGTTAGGTGGACATCCCCTGGTCCGGGTTACTCCGAGACTCGGCCTGCCTTGAGGTGACCCGGCCAGCGTCCGCTTTGGCCTTCCCGAACCTCGGCTAACTTGGCCTTTATACCCTGGCATGACCCTACCCGGGGGTATCCCCCCAACACTGCATGTCTGTTCTTTTCATGAATCACAGCTAGAGTCATTGCATGTATGTTACTTCCATAAACCACACATGGATCCACTGGTATCATTGCATGTCTATTCTTTTCATGAACCACACCCAGTGTCATTGCATGTCAGTTCTTTTCATGAACCACAAAAAGATCCACCCGTGTCATTGCATGTCTGTTCTTTTCACAAACCATGTGTAGTGTCATTGCATGTTTGTTCTTTTCATGAACCACACTCGGTGTCATTGCATGTGTGTTCCTCTAGACAGACCACATAAGGATCCACCGGTGTCACTACATGTCTGTTCTTTTCATGAACCACATAAGGATCCACCAGTGTCATTGGATGTGTGTTCTTGTCATCAACCACACCCAGTGTCGTTGCATGGAAGTTCTTTTCATGAACCACATAAGGATCCACCAGTGTCATTGGATGTGTGTTCTTCTCATGAACCACACATGGATCCACGATTGTCATTGCATGTCTGTTCTTTTCATGAACCACACCCAGGGGTCATTGCATGTGTGTTCCTCCAGACAAACCACATAAGTCATTGCATGTATGTTCTTTTGATGAACCACACCCGGTGTCATTGCATGTGTGTTCCTCTAGACAAAGCACATAAGGATCCACCAGTGTCATTGCATGTCTGTTCTTTTCATCAACCACATAAGGATCCACCAGTGTCATTGGATGTGTTCTTCTCGCGAACCACACCCAGTGTCATTTCATGTCAGTTCTTTTCATGAATCACAGCTAGAGTCATTACATGTCTGTTACTTCCATAAACCACACATGGATCCACCGGTGTCATTGCATGTCTGTTCTTTTCATGAACCACACCGAGTGTCATTGCATGTCAGTTCTTTTCATGAACCACATAAGTATCCACCAGTGTCATTGCATGTCTGTTCTTTTCATAAACCACATGTAGTGTCATTGCATGTCTATTCTTTTCATGAACCACACCTGGTGTCATTGCATGTGTGTTCCTCTAGACAGACCACATATGGATCCAGTGGTGTCACTGCATGTCTGTTCTTTTCATGAACCACATAAAGATCCAAAAGTGTCATTGGATGTGTGTTCTTCTCATGAACCACACCAAGTGTCATTGCATGTCAGTTCTTTTCATTAACCACATAAGGATCCACCAATGTCATTGGATGTGTGTTCTTCTCATGAACCACACATGGATCCACTAGTGTCATTGCATGTCTGTTCTTTTCATGAACCACACCCAGTGTCATTGCATGTGTGTTCCTCTAGACAAACCACAAAAGTCATTGCATGTCTGTTCTTTTCATGAACCATACCCGGTGTCATTACAAGTGTGTTCCTCTAGACAAACCACATAAGGATCCACCGGTGTGATTGCATGTCTGTTCTTTTCATGAATCACATAAGGATCCACTAGTGTCATTGGATGTGTGTTCCTGTCATGAACCACACCCAGTGTCATTGCATGTCTGTTCTTTTCATGAACCACACCCGGTGTCATTGCATGTGTGTTCCTCTAGACAAAGCACATAAGGATCCACTGGTGTCACGGCATGTTTGTTCTTTTCAAGAACCACATAAGGATCCACCAGTGTCATTGGATGTGTGTTCTTCTCATGAACTTCACCCAGTGTCATTGCATGTCTGTTCTTTTCATGAATAACATCTAGAATCATTGCATGTTTGTTACTTCCATAAACCACACATGGATAAACCGGTGTCATTGCATGTCTGTTCTTTTCATGAACCACACCCAATGTCATTGCATGTCAGTTCTTTTCATGAACCACATCAGGATCCACCAGTGTCATTGCATGTCAGTTCTTTTCACAAACCACATGCAGTGTTATTGCATGTCTGTTCTTTTCACGAACCACACCCGGTGTCATTGCATGTGTGTTACTCTAGACAAACCACTTAAGGATCCACCGGCGTCACTGCATGTCTGTTCTTTTCCTGAACCACATAAGGATCCACCAGTGTCATTGGATGTGTGTTCTTTTCATGAACCACACCCAGTGTCACTGCATGTCTATTCTTTTCATGAACCACATAAGGATCCACTAGTGTCATTGGATGTGTGTTCTTCTCATGAACCACACATAGATCCACCAGTGTCACTGCATGTCTGTTCTTTTCATGAATCACAGCTAGAGTCATTATGTTACTTCCATAAACCATACATGGATCCACCGGTGTCATTGCATGTCTGTTCTTTTCATGAACCACACCCACTGTCATTGCATGTCAGTTCTTTTCATGAACCACATAAGGATCCACCAGTGTCATTGCATGTCTATTCTTTTCACAAACCACGTGTAGTGTCATTGCATGTCTGTTCTTTTCATGAACCACACCTGGTGTCATTGCATGTGTGTTCCTCTAGACAGCCCACATAAGGATCCACAGGTGTCACTGCATGTCTGTTCTTTTCATGAACCACATAAGGATCCACCAGTGTCATTGGATGTGTGTTCTTCTCATGAACCACACCAAGTGTCATTGCATGTCAGTTCTTTTCATGAACTACATGGATCCACTAGTGTCATTGCATGTTTGTTATTTTCATGAACCACACCGAGTATCATTGCATGTGTGTTCCTCTAGACAAACCACATAAGTCATTGCATGTCTGTTCTTTTCATGAACCACACCCGGTGTCATTTCATGTGTGTTCCTCTAGACAAACCACATAAGGATCGACTACTGTGATTGCATGTCTGGTCTTTTCATGAACCAAATAAGGATCCACCAGTGTCATTTGATGTGTGTTCTTCTCATGAACCACACATGGATCCACTAGTGTCATTGCATGTCTGTTCTTTTCATGAACCACACCCAGTGTCATTGCATGTGTGTTCCTCTAGACAAACCACAAAAGTCATTGCATGTCTGTTCTTTTCATGAACCATACCCGGTGTCATTGCAAGTGTGTTCCTCTAGACAAACCACATAAGGATCCACCGGTGTGATTGCATGTCTGTTCTTTTCATGAATCACATAAGGATCCACTAGTGTCATTGGATGTGTGTTCCTGTCATGAACCACACCCAGTGTCATTGCATGTCTGTTCTTTTCATGAACCACACCCGGTGTCATTGCATGTGTGTTCCTCTAGACAAAGCACATAAGGATCCACTGGTGTCACGGCATGTTTGTTCTTTTCAAGAACCACATAAGGATCCACCAGTGTCATTGGATGTGTGTTCTTCTCATGAACTTCACCCAGTGTCATTGCATGTCTGTTCTTTTCATGAATAACATCTAGAATCATTGCATGTTTGTTTCTTCCATAAACCACACATGGATCCACCGGTGTCATTGCATGTCTGTTCTTTTCATGAACCACACCCAGCATCATTGCATGTCAGTTCTTTTCATGAACCACATCAGGATCCACTAGTGTCATTGCATGTCAGTTCTTTTCACAAACCACATGCAGTGTTATTGCATGTCTGTTCTTTTCACGAACCACACCCGGTGTCATTGCATGTGTGTTACTCTAGACAAACCACTTAAGGCTCCACTGGTGTCACTGCATGTCTGTTCTTTTCCTGAACCACATAAGGATCCACCAGTGTCATTGGATGTGTGTTCTTTTCAGGAACCACACCCAGTGTCACTGCATGTCTGTTCTTTTCATGAACCACATAAGGATCCACTAGTGTCATTGGATGTGTGTTCTTCTCATGAACCACACATAGATCCACCAGTGTCACTGCATGTCTGTTCTTTTCATGAATCACAGCTAGAGTCATTGCATGTATGTTACTTCCATAAACCATACATGGATCCGCCGGTGTCATTGCATGTCTGTTCTTTTAATGAACCACACCCACTGTCATTGCATGTCAGTTCTTTTCATGAACCACATAAGGATCCACCAGTGTCATTGCATGTCTATTCTTTTCACAAACCACGTGTAGTGTCATTGCATGTCTGTTCTTTTCATGAACCACACCTGGTGTCATTGCATGTGTGTTCCTCTAGACAGCCCACATAAGGATCCACAGGTGTCACTGCATGTCTGTTCTTTTCATGAACCACATAAGGATCCACCAGTGTCATTGGATGTGTGTTCTTCTCATGAACCACACCAAGTGTCATTCCATGTCAGTTCTTTTCATGAACTACATGGATCCACTAGTGTCATTGCATGTTTGTTATTTTCATGAACCACACCGAGTATCATTGCATGTGTGTTCCTCTAGACAAACCACATAAGTCATTGCATGTCTTTTCTTTTCATGAACCACACCCGGTGTCATTTCATGTGTGTTCCTCTAGACAAACCACATAAGGATCGACCAGTGTGATTGCATGTCTGGTCTTTTCATGAACCAAATAAGGATCCACCAGTGTCATTTGATGTGTGTTCTTCTCATGAACCACACCTAGTGTCATTGCATGTCTGTTCTTTTCATGGATCACAGCTAGAATCATTGCATGTATGTTACTTCAATAAACCACACATGGATCAACCGA
>CAJUXJ010000541.1:0-20858 GCA_910589775.1 Avena eriantha | reverse complement strand
CAAAGACGTCCTAGAAGTCCACTTCACTGAGTAATCTAATCCAGCGAAGAATCCATGGCATGCATCCCCTCTATCTTCTCAACTTGGTACTACTTGCCCAATAATCTGAATATCTTTAACCATTATTATTTTCTACCGCAATGAAAGGATCTGAATAAAGGGTTGCATTAAAATAAGAAATGAATCTCCTTCAACATTATTATTTTCTACCTGACTGGAAGGATTTGACAAAAAGGTTACACTAAAAGAAGAATAAACAAATATCTAACTCTAATGAGTAAGAGTGTGGCACAAAAATTAGATGGTGTTGTTTTTGCTGGCCTCCTTGGAGGAATGTAAACAAAACTCTACCTTTCCAATGAAATGAAAAGTAAAGATCCTTTGTAGTTTCTTGAAAAAATAGATGTTACTTTCTTTTTCTTAAAGCTGAGACTAAGGAACAGGCTACACTATTTAGGAACTATTAACAAATAAAACACAATGCATAATTTGAAAAAAAAACTTATCTTGGTTCCTTCTAGAAAAACTATCAGTCGAAAAGGACATGTACTGGACCTCCTACAGTTATGCATATTGTAATGAGAAAATTAAATAAATAACTCATTTAACTCTTATGAAGTTGATAGGTAATAAAATAGAAGTACCCTGACAGACACAACACATATTCTCGCTATATATGATGTTACCCAACTAAAAATAGCGAAATTGTACCCAATCCTGTACAATATTCTCCAATGCAACCTGTAACTATTACAGAGATGGTCTATCAGAAAGGGAACAAAGAATCACATAAAATTGAACTTGAATATAATATAATATCATAGACAAACAAAGGAAGTAGCTACAAAAGAGATTATCCATTAAAATTTTGGTGTACGCTCATCATCAACACTTGGTTAAGATTTTTTTGTTGGTCTACAGCAAAGCTTGTTGTCATAGAAAAAGCAATTACCAACACCGAGAAATCGGAGATAGAGAAGGAAACAAAAATATTCCCAAATCAAATCCTTCTATTAACTGACAAATCAAAAAGTTCATTGCTACATGCATTCAGAGCAAATCAAACAGTGGCATACTTTCCATGTACTGAAGTTGGTGTCATTTTTTGGGCAGAAAAGTAAGACCAGCACAATTAATATTACATGATTGAGAAAAATAAACCATGTCTGAAAACATCGGCAATAGTTTCATCCTCCTGAGAAATTCATGGGCTCTCTTAAGTTAACAACAACCACATGAATACATTCTCGAGTCAGTTCTTGTGGGTAAAAGGAGAAAATATGTTACATTTGTGATCGCTAGCTTGACTTTGTTCTCACCATCATGTCAACATTTTCTATGCTCGACAAAGCTTGCAACAATCTATAGAGAATTACTCAAAAAAATGTTGTACTAAAATAGGTACAGATGCATGTTTATATAATCAGGGTGTACTTATCGGAGAAACTATATGTAGTTAAACCATTTATGTATCTAACGGTGCTCGGTGCCCATGTAAATCAGCAATAAAAATTATGAGTATACTCTAGGATATACAATTAGTAAAAGTAGCACTCATAGCAGAAACATTTTCATTCACACAGGACAAACATTTTCATTCACACAGGACAGCTATGTAGATGCAAATCAAATAGGAAGAGCAAAAGATCAAGGAAAGAAGCATACCAGGAGAACGAAGGCACATGTCCCTGAGGCCGAGTTTCCGCCCTCGCCGGCATTCTCGCAAGAGGATGGTGGAAGGAGCCACTGCAGGGTCACAGCCTTCTTGTCGCCACATAAAGATTGGGGAGGGGCAACACGGGATGTGACCCTCTCGTCGACCTTCATAACCGGCTCCTCCCACTCCAGCATAAGCTCCTACTTCTCTTCTTAGTTGATCTCTCCCACGACTCTGACCGCCCCCTCTAGCGACGATGATGTCCGGCCCCGCACACACGTCCAGCCATGTCACTCCAGCGCCGCTTCAGCCTCGTCGCTCCAGCCTCGCCACCGGTCCCACGCACGCGTCCGACCACACGCTCTGCCGATGGGAAGAAAGAGAAGGAAGAGGAGGAGGAGAAGCACGTGGAGGTGATAGATAGGAGAAGCATGGCCATGGGGATAGGAGAGACGATGTGGGGGATGTGATGTGGCCTCACGACTTTGACCAAAGAAGGAATGGGAAGATACGTGTGGGGGCCTCTAATTGGCAGAAAATTGCTCCATCTACAGTACGATGGCGTGGAACGCTAATAGAGAGAGGACCATTCATTAAAAGAGAAGTGGTGCATGATTCAAAATATTTAAACCAAGGTCAGAAGTAGTTCCTCCAGATAAGATCACAAGGAACACTCAAGCAGCATCGATGATATGTCGAGTTATTCAAACTGATGGTTACTGCCTTCAACATGAGTAACCATTTCATGTGAATAATTCTCTAGTAGTTTTCCCCTTGATTAATTAGATGGAATAATTTGTAGTAGTTTTCTACTTTTCATGTGTTGCACCGCGGATAATGGATGAGTTTGAGTCTGTGGGATAAGTAATTCAGTTGTGTTAGCACAACAAGATACAGATGTGTGAGTGTACCTCTTTTTGGCTGATGCAGCACTCTGAATCTCTTTTTGTTTGCCCTTTGGAGTGGAGTTTATGTCCTTATCAAATGTTTACAGAGTACTTCATAAATTCTTTAAAAAGGTCCAATACAGTCACTGGTGTAAACGCATGTAGAACAAAAGCACCTACATGTGCATGAGCAGACCACATTCCATATATATCAGACTCTATTACCCTCTCCTTTCAAAATTCTGGTGCGCAGTAAATTTCAATTTCTATACTCTTCGAACTGTATTATATTTCTGAAATATAGTAGGAACAGACTTAAGAATATTCTTTTTATAGATGATATCATACTGCAGTTCCTCAAGAATCAATCTATTATTAATCAACCTCCCAGCATGAACTGACTCAGTGCCAAGACTAAATGATGCCAAAACGAATATCCGTTCCTACCAAACATATCTCGGAAATAAGATGGATATGAGAAGAGCATACATCCTTGGCTAGAAATATGTGATATCCAAAATTATGTAGTTTCAGAAAAAAAAACAGTTAATCAATTAATTAGTCTTGGTTAATTCCCCTAACTACAGTCATCCCTAGATCAAAGAAGCTGGCGTAATAGTAATATACAATAAGATACAACCTGGAAGACCTACAAAACCTGGAGTGAAAAATAAATGAGATCCTTGAGAACATAGTAAGAAGTTCCATCATGAGTTATTCCTTAAAGAATCAAAAGCTTACACCATAGTTTCAATACAGAAAAACAGATCACGGACTACAAAAAATAGATCAATAGATTTGGAAAGAATCCTGCAATAAGTAATCCTTCTCAAATATCAAAGGAACATAAATAAAGAGTATGGTAGGGAAGAGTATGCACTGTAAATGCTGACATGTAACAATATTTAGAATATACACGAACATGAGCATTGTACCGGCCAAGAGGATGGTTATAGAAGCTGAGGATGCTGAAGCTTCATATCGCTGAATTAAACGTGTGCATTAGAAGTGCAAGATCAGCAAGCATTCAGTTCAGTTCAACAATAAATCGATTGGCCATGTATCATGAAAACCAGAAGCGGGTAAACTCTTCCATGTGTATTCATAAATTACTTTTGAATCCTGGTGAGTGGCATACTTTAAACCTACAAACATGATCCAAAAACAGAATAAGTGGGTGCTGGGCAGTGACTTAATATAAAGAGGAAGCAGAGATAAACAGGTATTCGAACAACCCGTTCTATACTAAATAAGAATATTATAATTTATAAGACTAACCATGCTACAACTTATCAGAATAATATTGATACCAAAATAATATGCAAGAAAGGGGAACTATTGGTTCACACTATATAATTTAGGAAGCTAGAGATGCCGTTGGATAAGTCTTTATGACAATTAGATGCTGAGAGTAGTGAAAAATAAATATTGTATATAGAAGGAGATAAATAAGTTGAGACAATGTAGTGTACTTATATCAAAAGAAGAGTAAGAATAATTTTAATGCTGAGCATTGTAAAAGATCACCTCACCATTAACAACAATGAAGCCCAACTCATATAGGTTGTGTCTAGTTTGCTGTTCTCGGTTCTCCTAGATACGACCAATACGCATAAGGATCTTCCATTCATAAAATTTGGGCGATGCGTCCTTAACCAATGAAGTCTATATATAGCCTTTCCCTTGACCTGCACATAAGTGGAACTCGTTAGTATAGCACAACAAGGCAGGTAGCATATTAGAAAGCGGACAATGAAATCTAGAGGAAAATATGAGCTGCTACCAAAAAGCACAAGTAAAAGATAGAGCAAAGCGAGAAGAAAATAGAGGGAGAGAGAAAGTATATAAAAAGGAGAGAATCATCAGAGAAGAAAAGGATCAAAAAAGAAGATAAACAAGTTCTTGAATGAAGAGCGTGGTGGATGCGTGTATCAGAAAAGAATCACCTAGAAATTTCAGATCCATCTAGGAGAGACGCAAACCTAAAAAAATACATGATCCAAATAAAATAGAAAGAGAGGAAGAACAGCGGAAGTTTGCGATGCAGGAAAGAGTTCATATATATTTCTGAAGCTTTGTGTTCCTGGACTAATCTTCCATTGATGGCCTCGCTGCCAGACATCCTTGACCAAGTTGCCTGCATTGTCAGTTATGACCTAGACACATCCATCCGCTTTAGCACAGGGACACATATTGGAGGAGAGGCAATAAGGGAAAAACAGCAATCTGAGAAGAACCGTCAGTTAGATTTCTAAATAGATCATGTAGTTTCTATTTTATTGTATTTAGGACATACCAATTAGTAAGATCCAAAAATGTAGGAATCAGAAAAACACGACCGTATTAAAATTTGTAAAGTTGAAACCTCCTAATCTTACATGAATGGTACCTGTAGGATTAAGCACCAAATTAAATGCTTTTTAGCTGAATTAAATGGTGTTTCCATAGGAAAACAATTGCAACCTGAGTTGTTGGATACAAAGAAATTATATTCAAGAAATATATTTGTCTCTAAGGTTTCTAACTGTGTGAAACAAAGATGGAACTTCTATTAGAAAATTAAAAAGGTTCAAATCCTATAGTACTACTTCGAGTCAAATAGGCTATGTCCGTATTTCCCACCCCAAATGAAATATAAGGATAGATGAAGAATCCAATATGTAAATGCTCCAAATTAGTGACATGTAATTAAAGGTATGTACTCCTCATGCATCGCATATTCCCTAGCTACAATTTACAGGTAACAGACCGACATCCATATAACTCAGAGCTCTATAAAACATCATATTTCCATGCTTTTTCTAATGTCAAGACCTGATGTATAGAAGATACATGATGTATAGAAGATACAGTGAACTTCTTACACAAAAGCACTAACTAATATAGCCGACCTTGCATACGTTTAGATCAGCGCAGAATTAAGTCAGTATGCTATATCCTCTCTTCAGTTCTTCTGCTAGTGGCAAGACATCTATCAGACGTTAAATCTGACGCTTTATCACTAAGAAAAGATCACATTACAAAGAACGAACATCTTATTGTACAAACCTGAATATTCTGTTGACAACATGAATATTCGAAGGGGCCTCCCATCTCCGGCAGCTACTGCATCTCCTTGTTGCTCCCCCTGAACCACATGGCATACATGAATCACAACATTAGCACTAGTATCACACCAAATAAGAAATTTGGAAATACACTTACTTGGTTCTTACAGGCACAACAACAAATACCTGTTAGGAACCAAAATCACAACCAGAGCACCTAATATTTTTAGACCTTTTGTGCCAATCATTCAGGGCCAACTACGATGCCTTCGATCTACTAAACAAAGGGGACTTCAAACCATGTACAAAAGTATTAGGAAAGAAGAAATCAACCTGTAGGTGGCTGGCCGTTGGGAAGGTCTTCCCACGCCAATGAGAGACATGTTGCTCTAGGCTGGGCGAAGAAGAAGGGGTGAACAGGAGCAGCCAGGCATGGGATGAAGTAGCTGCATGCCACCTCGGCAACATCATCGTGGGCACCTGGCCCTAGGGCTCTGCCGCGGTACATCGCGTGGGCGCCTCCTCGCTGATGCATCCTCCTGTGACGCCTGTCGTGTTGTCGAAGAGCAAGCAGCGAACCCCAATTGGTCGCACACGCCCTCCTAGAAGGCCATCGTTGTTTTTTCCGTCTCCGAGGAGGGGATCGTCCGGCATGAGCATGGCCCAGGCTAGAGGAGAACGGCGCCAGCAGTGGCGGCACATAGATTTCTCCCCGGCCGCCGCCGCTATGTGCCTCTACCGACGCCTCCAGGGCCGGGCAGCCCCTACCCGGCCGCCGCCGCTATGTGCCTCTGCCGACGCCTCTGGGGCCAGGCAGACCCTTCCTCTCGTACAACTACTCACCTTGACGTCAGCCTCGTCGCCGTCGGAGGCTGGGTAGGTAGTTTGGATCTCGGGGAGGGTGAGTCGATGCTTCTGGTCGCCCCACCGGTCAAAGGAGCTGAGGAAACCAGTCTGGCCCATAGGCAGCGACTCAACCGGCAGAGGCCCACGAGCAGCGATAGCATGCGCAAAAATCGTGTCACAGATGGCCTGAGAGATCTCGCTTTTGCTCACGCTTAAGACATTTAATTAATGATTCACTACTCTTAGCATAACTAGATTTGTCTTGTGTAAACTACTAGCGCTTATATATTTGTCCTGCTTAGCCATACGTAGCTGTTGAGTCTGGTTCATCCAGATAATATATCAGATGCAGAGAATATAGTAGGACAGGAGAACAAGGTATAGTGATAAGGTGAGATTAGTGTTGGAGGTTAAACATGCTAAGGCTTATATGGGAGGCCACGGTGGAATGTGGGTTTTCAAGTCCCATGCTCGCCACCACTAGGTACCGAGTTCTTGCCTCTTAAACCAAGACAAGCGTACAAACAGACGGGGCCTAAAAAACCCCACGAGTAACTAATTTGCCTAGTAGATTCCATGAGTCACATAGTTCGGGCGTTCCCATCGACATATGTGTTTTGGTTATTCTCGAAGGCAGTGAAGCGGGTGCATCATAAAAGGTAGGGACGCGTGGACCAGGTTGCTTGGGATGGATAGAGTCCCTGATAAACCAACCTTGCCTCACATCTCTAGGGACCAGCTTTGGATTTGGCCCGTTACGGTGGAACCCTTCTTAGTGCGTGACTCATGATCTCGTCGAAAGCAAGGTAAAGGTCGTGTCTGACCATCCTTTGCCGGCCTTCCAAGAAAGAGGGCTAATCATGTGGCATTAATAGAACGTTGGTACGTGTGGGTGAAGTTGTACACCCTACAGGGTTTTAATCTTTTCAAAAAGCCATGTCCGTGGTTATGGACAACTTGGAAACGGACGTGAAGATCATAGAGAACATTAACCTAATCATAAAACTTGGAAGATCAACATGTGCTTAAGGATGCTTCCTCATCGGTACGTGGGGTGATCATAGTTGAGGATATGATGATGATTTTGTGGATATCAAAGATATGTTGATCAATACTTTGGAGATATTGCTCTCTTATCCCCTTTTAAACCAGTCGGATTAGCCTAGCTTCTTCTCCCTCTTATTTTATAAACAAATATAGCTTTAGGCAAAATAACCCCACCAGCCATAGGTCTTATGGAGTACACCATGTACTCACCCTTGCTTTGTTGATACTTATGTAGCAAAGTAAATGTTTCCTGAAGACAAGTTCGGTACGACATCGATACCGACAAGTAGCTTGGAGTTCCTGGCCGGCAGCCTGGAATCTATGGGCTGAGACGTCGTCATTATGCTTCTGGTCTCTCAGGCCATTTGTTAAGTTTGCTATACTTAATAGAATAAGTTGTCTTCCGTTATTTGATGTTTGTGGTCAGTTACCTATTCTTGTATTATTTTGGTTCTCTCCTCAGTTCTGAGCTTGTTGTACTAAGTTTTGTGTCGTAGGGTCACTGTTGTGTTACCGATTCTTCACTCGATATTCTCGAGCTCTAGGTTAGGCTTATGTCAGGCTAAGTTCTAGGATTTGTTTAACCCTGATCCTGAGGGTGTCACGGGTTTTTGTTATCAAAGTAGTACCGACCGTAGGAAAAGCTTGCTACTGGTCGATGTTGAGTTTAGTGCTTGTGAAACTTATTTCAAAGGTGAAAAGTATTTGTGAAAACTCTGGTATGCCTCTTTTACTCCTTATATGGTATCTCTCTAACTCTAGATCATCTTATATAGTGTTGATTTGGAAAAGTTTTGATATCTCTTCTAGTCTTTCAAAGCTTAGGTGCCTTCTAGGCATGTCGTTTCTCAACCAGTTGACCTAGTGTTGAGTTCTCTATACTTGTGTGTGTTGTGAATTCCTTGTTACCTTTTGCTCTGATTCATATGAGAGATCCCTCTCTATCATGATCTCTCTATCTTACGGGCCCACATATTATATTTGAGGTGCCATAGTGTTCTGCTCTAGGCTTCGATGTCTCCTTTTGCCTCGTGTGCCTCCTTTCTATTTGACGAGTACTTCTAAAGTCATTTCTTTATTTGGAAGCTACTTCGTGATTACTACCTTGCAGTATACAATGTGTCATGCAAGTAGTAGTTACTTCTTTCTCGGGGTTTAACCCTTGGACTTGAACCGAAGGTCTCGAATTGTGTTGGATTCTAGTGTTTTGAGTCTTGTACATGAAGTCGATCTTTAACCCAAGTTCCATTTATTTGACCCTTGTCGCTAATGTTCAAACATTACCTTAGGATGGATAAATTCAATATAGCCTTCAAGCTCATGGTCTTTGTCACGATCGAATTTCTACAACTAAGGACTTCCCCTACCACTAGTCATGATAGATGTTCTTTAATGGAACCAAATAGATGACGACAAGAGTTCTCCTCGTGAGTCTCATATCTATAATCGTGACTCTACCACACCTTCCCCTCTTCGATGCATTGGTTTTCGAAGAATGATAATCTATGCATCCACATCTAGGGAATTATATCCTGAGCATGTGCTTTATCCCCTTGTTGTTTCCGACCTTTGTCTATCAGTTGGTAGACAAGTAGTAATGTGCATAGGTGTCTTCTAATGCAAGATACTATTGTGGTCCGTCAATACAAAGCAATTTCGGAATGTCTAGGAGAAACAAACTCCAGTACCTTGTCATTTTTAGGACCAGGTCAAAGTGTTGTTATCGGCAGATTAAGAGGCATGATTAGCTTTTACATGTTCTACCTTAAAGTATCACACTCTTATATACTAAGAGGTCGTGCTGAGCTTCACGACCCTCCTAATGAAGTGATGCTCCTACGCATTCTTATCCACCCTTCCTCTGAGCTACTCATGCTTGTGAGTGATGCGTGTGTAATGATGTGGCCATCCGATATTCTTAGCAATCACTACAAGAAATGTGGTAATTTTTGACCCTTCATATTCATTACTAGATGGTCATTGTTCTTCATTTGTGACATTCTTGTGACCAAAAACAGATGGTCAAAATCTGAGAGTCACTAACAAATAATAAAGACCTTTTTTGTGCAGTCATAGATTCTACGATCAAATGTTTTAGTCACAGGCTATCTACCATGTCCATGTCATACCCTATGTGGACAATCCTAGCATGGTGGATCTATGACCAATTGAAAAGGTTGTCAATCAGATTTAGCCTGGTCCAATTTGGCAAGCAATATTGGCCAAGCCCAATATTTCTAGCCTTTTTCTTATCTAGATCTTGGCATTTTAGTGTTCATTTCTAGTTGGGTTTTAGATTTTTTTGGTCCATTTCAAAAAAATGGGCTTTAGCCTCCTCACAGTCCAGTTCTACTTTATTTTCAGCCTTTTTCTATTTTTCCTAAATCAGTATAATTTGGTCCATAGCCTTTTAGAGTCCAAATAATATTTTATCTAGTAAAGTTTTAGCCTTTTTACTGCTTCTTTGTTTCAAATACAAGGAGAAAACCAATTTAATACATATTATTTCTTTACGGTAGCAAGCAACCAATATATTTAGGGAAAAGTTTCTAGTTAGAAGCCAAAATAAGTCGATTACAATCTTCCCATAGATCTGCTCAATCACAATATTACAAGCTATACAAACATGATCTATAATATTTCCCGTTTGAAACTTCTTCAGCTTGGAGCTCTTGTACAAGAGGTAAGGTACTACCTACGAGCAACAAAACATATAAGCTAGGGATTTTACAAGGATGCATCTATACAATAGAAACAGCAGATCTGACAGAGATGGGAGCATGGAAATGGAGCCCAACAAGAACTGTTCTATATTTTGTAAACATGCAAAGACGAAAAAAACAAAGCTATATAGATGGAGCGCTGGAGTAAGTAGCGACTATTTTCTTTTCAAAACTAATACTGTATTTAAAAGGAATATCTGATGGTCATCAACAAGATAGCTATAGAAGAATCTCAGTAAATGCTCAGAATGGTAAACTTTTGGTATAGTATTATTTTCCGCTGCATCCGTTGGAATGTAAAGAGATCCATGCAGGATCACTTCAGACATGACAAGGCAACGGAAAAAAGAATAGCATCGTATACATTTAGTAGATTCTTTCTGAAAACCACTTCTAGCCTAGCATCTAGTGTGTTCTCGAAGACCATTTTTCCATCTCATGAAGCCAGTACAACTACACCAGATCTATATTGAAGGGTACACGAGTAAGCTTTAGCCACTGAGATCTGCACATTTTATCATTCAACAAACATGATTTAGTTTCTACTAGTAATAACAAAAGACCCAGAAGGTCATTTACTTTAGAGAAAGGAACAGTCAAATGGACTTGTATAAAAAATAAATAAAACTAAGAAAAACATGCATGTCCATAACAAAGTGTATGCCTACAATCTAATGTTAGAAACTCAAGCATCATAGAGGCACATGGTCCATAGCAAAGTGTATGCCATCCACTAAACAGAATGTTATGGAAGATACACTAAAACTTCCATCATAAAATCCAAAGGGAAAGTAACTCCAACAAAACTATCCAGTAGTGGATAATAATCTAATCAGTCAATTTATATGGAGACAGCAGAGCCTACTGTTTATCAGTATTACCCAAATCATACAAGATATCGCAACAATTTCATAGCACGTTGTAGCACAATCTGGCCAAATAGTAACAGAATAACTAACCTGCGGTGTCTGCTCCTGATCAGATATGTGAATAGAAATGTCAGATGGTAGTTGAAAGACTTTGAAGCTGGAATGCGTGCTGCCTACCTGCTCAGATCCCAAAACCAACAGTCTTCAATGCAGAGAACAAGATACAAAGTAAAATTTCATTCTTGGGGATCCATCCAACTTCGTGTGCTTCCTCTCTGATTACATGAAAAACATGAATTCAAGACTGGTTATAACGCATATATGATGAACTGACTAACATGACGACCACAAGAACATGTTTATTTTTCTTTAAGATAAGCATGAAACAGCTTAAACGTGACAGTAAAAATTGAAGGCATACTTATATAAGTTGCAACCACCTATTCATTGAAAGGATTCACCTATATAAATAAAGAAATGGATCAAATAACAAGAATCTACAAGATACCTTTCTTTCAAGAACCATCTGCTTGTGGTGTTCACATGCATAAGCAAATGCAAGTGTGTGCATCTAATAGCGCTGGTCACACACTTGCGCCTTATAGAAGATCGGTGGAAACATCAAATTTTCAGTATATACAGGCTTGGTAGGTGCAGGAAAATGACTACATAAGTCCCAAATTAGCAGATGGTGATCATCGCCAACTGAGCAAAATAATTATCCATGCTTCCAATGCAAAGAAACAACACCGTCATGATGCTGACCATAGAAAAAGCAAAATTTTATTGCATTAAACCATTAACAAATGTGTTTACATTGGTGACATGAAAAATATCAGGTGAGTTATCATAAATTGTACTTCCGTGATATCCATTGCTATTTTTCTAATATATGATGAAATAAATAATTGGTGAAGTGTACAAACAAGAGAACGTGTCGATGTCTGAAAACACACATGATGGCAAATGACAAGATTGTAATTTCCTTAACTCACATATTCAAATATCGAGATGACTTATGATGCTTAATGGACCAGAATCATGCGGCGCTAGCAGCAAGAGAACCAAAAAAAAGGGAAATTGACATAGTCAGAATACATAGCAGACCTACCATGTTTTAGTGTGAGAACCACATTAGGCTGTGTCTATCTCGCTTATTAACAATTTTGACTACCAACACTAGAGCATTATTATATATGCAGAAAAAGTTCTGCAATATCTTACTTAGCATGATATCTACATAGAAGATTGGAAGATCCAGCACTCAAAAGTAGAGAAACAGGGAGAATCAGCAAGCTGTAACACAAGCTGCAACAACAACAGCTTTAGGTGCATTTTCTGGGGTAGGTCAAAGTGTAGTCCATGATAGGAATACTTAGGCAAGTAATGCTCAGTAGATCCAATGCCAGCATGGTTAACGACCAATCTAGAACTGGAATAGTTGCGCCTCATCCATCGCCGAGAACTCTCTCCGTGAATTGTTGCGGCTCATCCATCGCTGAGAAATCCCTCCATCGCCTCCCCCCTCAAGACCTCTCTGCATACCTGATTGTGAAGATGCGGTGGATGGGGGTCGGTGAAGATCCGATCTGCATCATCGTCGTCCCTGGCATAGACGAGCAGCGGTAGCCAGCGCGCCTTGATGACATCCACGTGGAGGGACGAGGGCGGCGTGGCGGCCCTGTGGGGTTTTGTCCAGGGGATACCGAAAGGGGGCGCCATGGGGAAGATGGGAGCGTGCCGAAGACTACGGCCTAGCCTGCGCCATTAGTGGCGGTATAGACCTTGTCCAAGTCCGCCTCCCACGCGCATTCCTTCGAGGCCTCCGAGAACTGATACATTGCAAATGTATCCATAATTTTTGATGTTCCATGCTTGGTTTTATCCACATTCTTGTGTTTTGTTCCAACTTTGGAGTACTTTTCATATGATTTCTTGGACTAACCTATTAACAAGAGCCACAGTGTCAGCTGCCTGTTTTCTGCTGTTTTTGGTTCCAGGAAAGTTAGAAAATGAATATTCTCCGAATTGGACGGGACAAAAGCAAAAGTTCCTATTTTTCCGGATGTCATCAAGTGCCAGAATACGAGACGGAGAGGGGCCAGGGGACCACCACAACACCTGGCCGCGCGGCCAGGCCTGGCCCGCGCCAGGGGGTGGTCTGGCCGCTCCCGGCACCCCCTCGGCCTCTCCTTCTGCCTATATATTGCCCTCAGGACGAAAACCCTAAGTGCCCGATCAAAAATCCACGAAAGAGTGCATAGCCGCTGTCATCTCCATCCCTAGATCGGGAGGGATCTGAAGCTCTTCCCGGCACCCTGCCGGAGAGGGGAATTCACCCTGGAGGCCTTCTTC
The DNA here is from genome assembly GCA_910589775.1 of Avena eriantha. Classification (NCBI taxonomy): domain Eukaryota; kingdom Viridiplantae; phylum Streptophyta; class Magnoliopsida; order Poales; family Poaceae; genus Avena; species Avena eriantha. Next base: position 7,427 of record CAJUXJ010000541.1, on the reverse strand, counting down.
ATCACCATGCAAGCCTCCGGTGTGATGCGTGAGTAGTTCATCCTTGGACTACGGATCCATGTAGTAGCTAGATGGCTGGTTCTCCTCCTTTGTGCTTTCATGTCTAGATCTTGTGAGCTCCGTTCATGATCAAGATCATCTATTTGTAATTCTACATGTTGTGTTTGCGGGGATCCGATGAATATTGAGATGCTATTTCAGATTGATTATTGATTCTATCATGTCTTTGTTATTTGTGATCTTGCATGCTTTCCGTTGTTAGTAGCTATCTTGGCCAAGTAGATGCTAGCAACTCCAAGAGTTAGTATTTATGCTCGATAGTGGGTTCATGCCTCTGGTAATTTGGGGAAGTGACAGAAATCTCTAAGGTACTAGATGTGTTGTTGCTACTAGGGAGAAAACAACAATCCTTTGTTCATAGAACAATCGTATTTTTTTACTTTACACGCAGTTCTTAAAGAAATAATCTGTTGCTTGCAACTTAATACTGGAGGGGGTTCGGATGATAACATGAAGGTGGATTATTAGTCATAGATGCAGTTGGATGGTGGTCTATGTATAATGTTGTAATGCCCCATCAAGTCCAAAGGAGTCAAGATGATTAGTATATGCATGTATTGCTTTCTCGATGTTTGTCAATTGCCCCGCTGTAATTTGTTCACCCAGCATGTTATCTATCTTAAGGAGAGCCACCTCTAGTGAACTATGGATCCCGGTCCTTGTCTTTACATACAATCTACAATCTTTTACTGCTTTGTGTTTACTTTCTGCAAACTTTTACTTCTTTCCATTCGATACGTTTAATCCTTTGTTTTCCGCAAAACATGGTGAGATACAACCTCATCGCAAGTTGGGGACAAAGTTCTGTGGTTGTGTTGTGCAGGTCTCCATGTTGCTACTAGCATCGGTAGTGCGCCCTGCTAAAGCTCAGCTAGCAACACCTTTGGGGTGTTTCCTTGCTCCTACTGGTTCGATTAAACATTGGTTTCATAACTGAGGGAAACTTGCCGCTGTGCTCATCATACCTTCCTCTTGGGGTTCCCAACGAGCTCTACATCAACACCGCCATCAAGCATTTTTCTGGGCGCCGTGCATTGAGCCATCAAGCATTTTTCTAGCGTCGTTGCCTGGGAGTCAAGGACATCTTCACAAGGGGAGTCCCTCATAACCAGTCTCTTTACTTTGTTATTTTTGTTTTGCTTAGTTTCTTTTTGCTTTGTTTGCTTGTTTTCTTTATCAAAAACACACAAAAATTAGTTTTACAAGTTTGCTTTCTTATTTGAAAACCCAAAAAAATGACTACTCTTGAAAACACTAAGTTGTGTGACTTCACTAGCACCAACAACAATGATTTTATGAGCACACCTATTGCTCCACATGTTCCCGAAGCTACTTTATTTGAGATAAAACCTGCTTTACTCAATCTTGTTATGAGAGAACAATTTTCTGGTATTGGTAATGAAGATGCTGCTTCCCATCTAAATAACTTTGTTGAACTTTGTGAGATGCAAAAGCATAGGGATATAGATGGTGATATTATTAAGCTGAAATTGTTTCCTTTCTCTTTGAGAGGAAAAGCTAAAGAATGGTTGAATTCCTTAACTAGGAATAGTATTGATTCTTGGACTAAGTGCAAAGATGCTTTTATTGGAAAATACTATCCTCCTGCTAAGATTATATCCATGAGAAGTGAAATAATGAAGTTTAAACAACTTGATAATGAGCATGTTGCTCAAGCTTGGGAAAGAATAAAATCTTTGGTAAAGAATTGTCCCACTCATGGACTGACTGCTTGGATGATCATCCAAACTTTTTATGCAGGATTGAACTATTCTTCAAGGAACCTATTGGATTCTGCTGCTGGAGGTACCTTTATGACCATCACTTTGGGTGCTACAACAAAACTTCTGGACAATATGATGGTTAATTATTCTGAATGGCATACAGAGAGAGCTCCACAAGGTAGGAAGGTAAATTCTGTTGAGGAAACCTCCTCCTTGAGTGATAAGATTGATATTATTATGTCTATGCTTGTTAATGGGAAAGCCCATATTGATCCAAATAATGTTCATTTAGCCTCTTTGGTTGCTCAAGAAGAGCAAGTTGATGTGAACTTCATAAGAAATAACAACTTTGGCAATAATGCTTATAGGAGTAATTTGGTAACAACAATTATAAGCCATATCCTCCCAACAATGGTAATGCTTATGGAAATTCTTACAACAATAATAGGAGTGCTCCCTCTGAACTTGAAGTTATGCTTAAAGAGTTTATTAGTAAACAAACTGCTTTCAATAAAACTATTGAGGAAAAACTCTCTAATGCTGAAAGAAATATAGCATCTTTGGCTGAATCTCAATCTTCTTTGAATAAAATGGCTGCTAAACCTGAAACTAATGAGAATCCCTTTGCAGCTACTAATTCTATACAAGTAAGAATTGATGAAAATGTTAGACTATTAGCTGAATTACATGCTAAGTGGGAAAGAGAAGATGAAATTGCTAGAAACATTAGTGTTTCTACTATTACCACCACTAGTGTTGAGGCTAGTAATAGTTCTACTACTTTAGATGATAAATTTGATTTTGATCTTGATGGTTGCAACATCTCTGAAGATATTAAGTTCCTACAAAAGCTTGCTAAAAGTCCTAATGCTAGTGCTATGAACATGGCCTTTACAAAACACATTACTGATGCTCTCATAAAGATTAAAGAAGAAAAGATGAAACATAAAGCTTCTATTCCTATAAAACAAAAAGATGGTTGGGAACCCATCATTAATATGAAAGTGAATGACTTTGATTTCAAAGCTTTATGTGATCTTGATAGTAGTGTTTCTATTATGCCTAGAAGGATTTATGATATGCTTGATTTGCCTCCACTTGAAGATTGTTATTTGAATGTCCCACTTGATGATAATGCTAAAAAGAAACTCATGGGGAGTCTTAATGATGTTCTTATTATGGTTAACAATTCCTATGTCCCCGTTGATTTCTATGTTTTGGATGTTGAATACAATGCTTCTTGTCCTATTACTTTGGGAAGACCTTTTCTTAGAACTGTTGGTGCCATTATTGATATGAAAGAAGGCACCATTAAATATCAACTCCCACTCAAGAAAGGTATAGAACACTTCCCTAAAAAGAGAGAAATATTTCTTTTGCTTCTTCTATGAAAACAAAATTTGGTCTTAATGCTTCTTCATTTGAGAACACTTTTTTTCTTGCTTCTTATGCCTAACTTAAAGGCGTTAAAGAAAAGTACTTATTGGGAGATAACCCAAAGTTTTAGATGAGTCTTGGAAGTTATTACCTCTGTAATAACCTTTTATCCTTTTTTTTGCCAAGAGTAACCTCTAATGAGAGAGAAGTAATGATTGGGGAAAGTCGATGTCCCGAAACAGATTTATGTACTTCACGTAAAAATTCCGAGAGAGCTCTGTATGTCTTTTTGAGGTGTGAATTTTTTTGCTTCTGCCCCAGGTTGTTATATAACTTTCGTTAGTTCAACACTTTTTTTTGAGCATCAGAAGGTCTTCTAAAAAATTCGTCTTTACCTGCTCGTCATTTGACAGATTTCTGCCATTTTCTGCATTTGCTTCTTGTTGGTTTCTTCTTGAGTTCTTTTGGGGAATTGAGCTTTTTGAGGGAAGTGCTACAGTAGCTAGTGTTCTAATGGAAGTTTATTTGGTGTTAGAACTGAACCTTAAGACTTATTTATCTTGAGTGCACTAATGTTGCTAATAAAGATTGTGTGAAGTTTTGTATGAAGGAAAAATTTCAGGTGTATGGAAGGAATGAGTAATGAGATGAAGGATGGACTAAAGCTCAAGCTTGGGGATGCCACGCGTGTCACCCCAAGAAATATCCAAGAAGTACAAGCGTCAAAGCTTGGGATGCCCAAGGCATCCCCTTCTTCATCAATAAAAATCCCAGGTTTCTTCAAACGCTTCATTTTTATTGTTTCATGCACAGTTGTGTTGTTCTTGGAGCGTCTTCTTTTTCGTTTTGTTTTGGTTTTTAGTTTGCTTGGTTGCTTAGTTTTCTGAATAAATGGTTGGACCCCCTCTTTCATACATTGGTTTGCAAATAGTTTGGTTTGGTTTGGAAAAGAGTAGGAAAGTTCATGCTTATGTGGTAAAAAGAGCTTGTTTTTGACTGTGGCCTATGCTTTGTCATGCCATGCTTGATATTTTTTTGGCTTTATGCTTAGTATTCTTTGTTGTAGCATGACTTGTTATAAACAATTGAGATTGCTTAATGTGCCTTGGATGAATCATGCATTGTTTTAGCATATTAAAGCATAGTATAGTGGTATTCTCCTTTGATGCTTTATTTGGGTTGACTTGGCGCATGCTCACACCATGTTATGACTATCTCAAGTCACCATAGCCTTTATGATCCTTTAGTTTTCAACTTGTAGTATCACTTTATGCTTTGATCAATGATGTTTTGTCGCTCTGCATGATTATGGCCATTATTGCTCTCTTAGTTTGTCGCTCCCAGTCTTTTGCTAGCCTCCACAACCAAGTATGAGTTCCACTCATGCATCCAACTCCCTAAACCAAGTTATTCCAAAGAGTCCACCATACCTACCTACTAGCTTATGCTATTCCAAGTATATTCATGCTCTTGTTACCTTCCAATTAAACTTGTTATGAGAAAACTAGTGATTAAAGCTCTCACGAACTTGATGGCACACTTTATTTTTTGCATCTAATAAACTTGAACCATTGGGTCCTTCTTTGTTGCGTATATGCTTGCGCTTTATAAGTTGAAATTAGCAGAACCATGTTTCATGGGGAACGCTTTCAACATTGCACTTGTACTTTGTACCCCTTGATATCATGTTCTTTTGCTTACGGATCCCGGCGGTGTGAAATAAAAGTGGAACTTGTAAGATCATGGAGTTTGTATGTGTGTTAGAGAAACGCCTGGGCCGCTAGCCTAAGCCATGCCTAATCATGGTGGAAACTTGCAGCATCACCATAATGAGCACTCTATGAAGCATCCTCAATAAAACCTATGCAAATAGCAAATAAAAAGATCACTGAGATGCTCATTGTCTGCTTGCCTTGTCATTTTGATTATGGAAATCTCCCGTATCATGTGCAAGGGGTACCCCGTTGGCGGTTCTTAATGATACACATGTACTTACAATGACAAGAGCTTACTCGTGACTGAAGTTGAGTAGCATGAGGATCGGTCTTCGTAAGTAAAGGGCATGAGATTTCGGTTTATAACTTGTCAAGCATATCCTCTTAGTTGTGTCACTTTAACCTTAATCACCTTCAAGATGCTTATGATAGGGGCAATGAGAGCTGAAAGCTATAAGTACCATAATTTTTGGAAGCTCTTTATGAGACTTGAATCCCTACTTCCTTTTACAAAGGCCTTTCTTCCACCATTATATTGAGTCTCCACCTTCTATCTTTATGCACCTACTTTGAGAGCATAGTGGCCATTCTTAGTTCTATGTGCATTGTCCCAAGACTAGTTGATTGATGCATAACTTGATATTGCTTGTTTAAACTATTGTATCTAGTCACTCTTATGAACTTTGAAGGTGTCCTATGCATTTATATTTGCTACTCTTTGAGGGACAAGCTGAATACTATTATGCTATGTTTTCTTTATGTGAAACAAACAAACGTCTTGCAAAGCATTGTTATTCATGAATCTTTTGTTTGTGCCTTTTCATGTTGCATCATAGTTTCTTTGCTTATTGCTAGAACTTTGTCTTTCATGTTATGATTGAAGTACTATGATCCCAGCTTTGAATGCTTTGCAAATACTTTGATCAAGTCTTTGATGGTGCATGTCACCTCAAAAATTATTCTTTGTTTTATCACTTACCTACTCGAGGACGAGCAGGAGTTAAGCTTGGGGATGTTGATACATTGCAAATGTATCTATAATTTTTGATGTTCCATGCTTGGTTTTATCCACTTTCTTGTGTTTTGTTCCAACTTTGGAGTACTTTTCATATGATTTCTTGGACTAACCTATTAACAAGAGCCACAGTGCCAGCTGCCTGTTTTCTGCTGTTTTTTGTTCCAGGAAAGTCAGAAAATGAATATTCTCGGAATTGGACGGGACAAAAGCCAAAGTGCCTATTTTTCCGGAAGTCATCAAGTGCCAGAATACGAGACGGAGAGGGGCCAGGGGGCCACACCACCTGGCCGCGCGGCCAGGCCTGGCCCGCGCCAGGGGGTGGTGTGGCCGCTCCTAGCACCCCCTCGGCCTCTCCTTCCGCCTATATATTGCCCTCGGGACGAAAACCCTAAGTGCCCGATCAAAAATCCACGAAAGAGTCTGTAGCCGCCGTCATCTCCATCCCTAGATCGGGAGGGATCTGAAGCTCTTCCCGGCACCCTGCCGGAGAGGGGAATTCACCCTGGAGGCCTTCTTCATCACCATGCAAGCCTCCGGTGTGATGCGTGAGTAGTTCATCCTTGGACTACGGATCCATGTAGTAGCTAGATGGCTGGTTCTCCTCCTTTGTGCTTTCATGTCTAGATCTTGTGAGCTCCGTTCATGATCAAGATCATCTATTTGTAATTCTACATGTTGTGTTTGCGGGGATCCGATGGATATTGAGATGCTATTTCAGATTGATTATTGATTCTATCATGTCTTTGTTATTTGTGATCTTGCATGCTTTCCGTTGTTAGTAGCTATCTTGGCCAAGTAGATGCTAGCAACTCCAAGAGTTAGTATTTATGCTCGATAGTGGGTTCATGCCTCTGGTAATCTGGGGAAGTGACAGAAATCTCTAAGGTACTAGATGTGTTGTTGCTACTAGGGAGAAAACAACAATCCTTTGTTCATAGAACAATCGTATTGTTTACTTTACACGCAGTTCGTAAAGCAATAATCTGTTGCTTGCAACTTAATACTGGAGGGGTTCGGATGATAACCTGAAGGTGGATTATTAGTCATAGATGCAGTTGGATGGCGGTCTATGTATAATGTTGTAATGCCCAATCAAGTCTCAAAGGAGTCAAGATGATTAGTATATGCATGTATTGCTTTCTCGGATGTTTGTCAATTGCCCCGCTGTAATTTGTTCACCCAGCATGTTATCTATCTTAAGGAGAGCCACCTCTAGTGAACTATGGATCCCGGTCCTTTTCTTTTACATACAATCTACAACTTTTACTGCTTTGTGTTTACTTTCTGCAAACTTTACTTTCTTTCCATTCGATACGTTTAATCCTTTGTTTTCCGCAAAACACGGTGAGATTGACAACCTCATCGCAAGTTGGGGACAAAGTTCTGTGGTTGTGTTGTGCAGGTCTCCACGTTGCTACTAGCACCGGTAGTGCGCCCTGCCAAGCTCAGCTAGCAACACCTTTGGGGTGTTTCCTTGCTCCTACTGGTCGATTAAACCTTGGTTTCATAACTGAGGGAAACTTGCTGCTGTGG
>CAJUXJ010000539.1:44128-94567 GCA_910589775.1 Avena eriantha | reverse complement strand
TTGTCCTAAACCAGAACAAGAGTCATTGCATGTGTTCTCTTTTCATTAACCACAGCTAGAGTCATTGCATGTCTATTCTTTTCATAAACCACATGGATCCACTAGAGTCATTGCATGTGTGTTCTTATCCTAAACTTGGACTAGAGTCATTGCATGTGTGTTGTTTTCATCAAACACAGCTAGAGTCATGGCATGACTGTTCTTTTCGTAAACCACATGGATCCACCAGAGTCATTGCATGTGTGTTATTTTCACAAACCACATGGATCCACCAGTGTCATTGCATGTGTGTTCTTATCCTAAACCACAACTAGAGTCATTACATGTCTGTTCTTTTCACAAAACATATATGGATCAACTAGAGTCATCGCATGTCTGTTCTTTTCATAAACCGCATATGTATCCACCAGAGTCATTGCATGTGTGTTATTTTCATGAACCACATGGATCCACTAGTATCATTGCATGTGTGTTCTTTTCATCAACCACAACTAGAGGCATTGCATGTTTGTTCTTTTCACCAACCACATGGATCCACTAGTGTCATTGAATGTGTGTTCTTTTCACAAACCACATATGGATCCACCATTTTCATTACATGTGTGTTCTTTTCATGAACCACAACTAGAGTCATTGCATGTGTGTTCTTTTCACAAACCAGATATGGATCCACCAGAGTCATTGCATGTCTGTTCTTTTCATAAACCACATGGATCCACCAGTGTCATTGAATGTGTGTTCTTTTCACAAACCACATATGGATCCACCAGTGTCATTGCATTTGGGTTATTTTCATGAACCACAACTAGAGTCATTGCATTTGTGTTCTTTTGACAAACAACATTGGATCCACTAGAGTCATTGCATGTCTTTCCTTTTCATAAACCACATGGATCCACTAGTGTCATTGAATGTGTGTTCTTTTCACAAACCAAATATGGATCCACTAGTGTCATTGCATGTGTGTTCTTTATATTAACCACATAAGGATCCCCTAGTATCATTGCATGTATTTTCTTTTCACAAACCACATATGGGTCCACTAGAGTCATTGCATGTGTGTTATTTACATTAACCACATAAGGATCCCCTAGTATCATTGCATGTGTTTTCTTTTCACAAACCACATATGGATCCACTAGAGTCATTGCATGTGTGTTCTTATCCTAAACCAGCACAAGAGTCATTACATGTGTGTTCTTTTCATTAACCACATCTAGAGTCATTGCATGTCTATTCTTTTCATAAACCCCATGGATCCACTAGAGTCATTGCATGTGTGTTCTTATCCTAAACTTGCACTAGAGTCATTTCATGTGTGTTGTTTTCATCAAACACAGGAAGAGTCATGGCATGACTGTTCTTTTCATAAACCACATGGATCCACCAGAGTCGTTGCATGTGTGTTATTTTCACAAACCACATGGATCCACCAGTGTCATTGCATGTGCGTTCTTATCCTAAACCAAAACTAGAGTCATTACATGTGTGTTCTTTTCACAAACCACATATGGATCCGCCAGAGTTATTGCATGTATGTCCTTTTCAGAAACCACATGAATCCACTAGAGTCATTGCATGCGTTTTCTTTTCACAAACCACATATGGATCCACTAGAGTCATTGCATGTGTGTTCTTGTCCTAAACCATCACAAGAGTCATTGCTTGTGTTCTCTTTTCAATAACCACAGCTAGAGTCATTGCATGTCTATTATTTTCATAAACCACATGGATCCACTAGAGTCATTGCATGTGTGTTCTTATCCTAAACTTGCACTAGAGTCATTGCATGTGTGTTGTTTTCATCAAACACAACTAGAGTCATGGCATGACTGTTCTTTTCGTACACCACATGGAAGCACGAGAGTCATTGCATGTGTGTTATTTTCACAAACCACATGGATCCACCAATGTCATTGCATGTGTGTTCTTATCCTAAACCACAACTAGAGTCATTACATGGCTGTTCTTTTCAAAAAACATATATGGATCAACTAGAGACATCGCATGTCTGTTCTTTTCATAAACCGCATATGGATCCCCTAGAGTCATTGCATGTGTCTTATTTTCATGAACCACATGGATCCACTAGTATCATTGCATGTGTGTTCTTTTCATCGACCACAACTAGAGACATTGCTTGTTTGTTCTTTTCGCCAACCACATGGATCCACCAGTGCCATTGAATGTGTGTTCTTTTCACAAACCACATATGGATCCACCAGTTTCATTACATGTGTGTTCTTTTCATGAACCACAACTAGATTCATTGCATGTGTGTTCTTTTCACAAACCACATATGGATCCACCAGATTCATTGCATGTATGCTCTTTTCATAAACCACATGGATCCACAAGTGTCATTGAATGTGTGTTCTTTTCACAAACCACATATGGATCCACCAGTGTCATTGCATGTGTGTTCTTTTCATGAACCACAACTAGAGTCATTGCATGTGTTTTCTTTTAACAAACCACATATGGATCCACTAGAGTCATTGCATGTCTTTCCTTTTCATAAACCACATGGATCCACTAGTGTCATTGAATCTGTGTTCTTTTCACAAACCAAATATGGATCCACTAGTGTCATTGCATGTGTGTTCTTTACATTAACCACATAAGGATCCCCTAGTATCATTGCATGTGTTTTCTTTTCACAAACCACATATGGATCCACTAGAGTCATTGCATGTGTGTTCTTATCCTAAACCAGCACAAGAGTCATTGCATGTGTGTTCTTTTCATTAACCACATCTAGAGTCATTGCATGTCTATTCTTTTCATAAACCCCATGGATCCACTAGAGTCATTGCATGTGTGTTCTTATCCTAAACTTGCACTAGAGTCATTGCATGTGTGTTGTTTTCATCAAACACAGAAAGAGTCATGGCATGACTGTTCTTTTCATAAACCACATGGATCCACCAGAGTCATTGCATGTGTGTTATTTTCACAAACCACATGGATCCACCAGTGTCCTTGCATGTGCGTTCTTATCCTAATCCACAACTAGAGTCATTACATGTGTGTTCTTTTCACAAACCACATATGGATCCACTAGATTTATTGCATGTATGTCCTTTTCATAAACCACATGAATCCACTAGAGTCATTGCATGCGTTTTCTTTTCACAGACCACATATGGATCCACTAGAGTCATTGCATGTGTGTTCTTGTCCTAAACCAGCACAAGAGTCATTGCATGTCTTCTCTTTTCATTAACCACAACTAGAGTCATTGCATGTCTATTCTATTCATAAACCACATGGATCCACTAGAGTCATTGCATGTGCGTTCTTATCCTAAACTTGGACTAGAGTCATTGCATGTGTGTTCTTTTCATCAAACATAGCTAGAGTCATTGCATGACTGTTCTTTTCGTAAACCACATGGATCCACCAAAGTCATTACATGTATGTTATTTTCACAAACCACATGGATCCACCAGTGTCATTGCATGTGTGTTCTTATCCTAAACCACAAGTAGAGTCATTACATGTCTGTTCTTTTCACAAAACATATATGGATTAACTAGACTCATCGCTTGTCTGTTCTTTTCATAAACCGCATATGGATCCACCAGAGTCATTGCATGTGTCTTATTTTCATGAACCACATGGATCCACTAGTATCGTTGCATGGGTGTTCTTTTCATCGACCACAACTAGAGGCATTGCATGTTTGTTCTTTTCGCCAACCACATGGATCCAACAGTGCCATTGAATGTGTGTTCTTTTCACAAACCACATTTGGATCCACCAGTTTCATTACATGTGTGTTATTTTCACAACTAGAGTCATTGCATGTGTGTTCTTTTCACAAACCACATATGGATCCACCAGAGTCATTGCATGTATGTTCTTTTCATAAACCACATGGATCCACAAGTGTCATTGAATGTGTGTTCTTTTCACAAACCACATATGGATCCACCAGTGTCATTGCATGTGTGTTCTTTTCATGAACCACAACTAGAGTCATTGCATGTGTGTTCTTTTAACAAACCACATATGGATCCACTAGAGTCATTGCATGTCTTTCCTTTTCATAAACCACATGGATCCACTAGTGTCCTTGAATGTGTGTTCTTTTCACAAACCAAATATGGATCCACTAGTGTCATTGCATGTGTGTTATTTACATTAACCACATAAGGATCCCCTAGTATCATTGCATGTGTTTTCTTTTCACAAACCACATATGGATCCACTAGAGTCATTGCATGTGTGTTCTTATCCTAAACCAGCACAAGAGTCATTGCATGTGTGTTCTTTTAATTAACCACATCTAGAGTCATTGCATGTCTATTCTTTTCATAAACCCCATGGATCCACTAGAGTCATTGCATGTGTGTTCTTATCCTAAACTTGCACTAGAGTCATTGCATGTGTGTTGTTTTCATCAAACACAGAAAGAGTCATGGCATGACTGTTCTTTTCATAAACCACATTGATCCACCAGAGTCATTGCATGTGTGTTATTTTCACAAACCACATGGATCCACCAGTGTCCTTGCATGTGCGTTCTTATCCTAAACCACAACAAGAGTCATTACATGTGTGTTATTTTCACAAACCACATATGGATCCACCAGAGTTATTGCATGTATGTCATTTTCATAAACCACATGAATCCACTAGAGTCATTGCATGCGTTTTCTTTTCACAGACCACATATGGATACACTAGAGTCATTGCATGTGTGTTCTTGTCCTAAACCAGCACAAGAGTCATTGCATGTCTTCTCTTTTCATTAACGACAACTAGAGTCATTGCATGTCTATTCTTTTCATAAACCACATGGATCCACTAGAGTCATTGCATGTGTATTCTTCTCCTAAACTTGGACTAGAGTCATTGCATGTGTGTTGTTTTCATCAAACACAGCTAGAGTCATGGCATGACTGTTCTTTTCGTAAACCACATGGATCCACCAGTGTCATTGCATGTGTGTTCTTTTCATGAACCACAACTAGAGTCATTGCATGTGTGTTCTTTTAACAAACCACATATGGATCCACTAGAGTCATTGCATGTCTTTCCTTTTCATAAACCACATGGATCCACTAGTGTCCTTGAATGTGTGTTCTTTTCACAAACCAAATATGGATCCACTAGTGTCATTGCATGTGTGTTATTTACATTAACCACATAAGGATCCCCTAGTATCATTGCATGTGTTTTCTTTTCACAAACCACATATGGATCCACTAGAGTCATTGCATGTGTGTTCTTATCCTAAACCAGCACAAGAGTCATTGCATGTGTGTTCTTTTAATTAACCACATCTAGAGTCATTGCATGTCTATTCTTTTCATAAACCCCATGGATCCACTAGAGTCATTGCATGTGTGTTCTTATCCTAAACTTGCACTAGAGTCATTGCATGTGTGTTGTTTTCATCAAACACAGAAAGAGTCATGGCATGACTGTTCTTTTCATAAACCACATTGATCCACCAGAGTCATTGCATGTGTGTTATTTTCACAAACCACATGGATCCACCAGTGTCCTTGCATGTGCGTTCTTATCCTAAACCACAACAAGAGTCATTACATGTGTGTTATTTTCACAAACCACATATGGATCCACTAGAGTTATTGCATGTATGTCATTTTCATAAACCACATGAATCCACTAGAGTCATTGCATGCGTTTTCTTTTCACAGACCACATATGGATACACTAGAGTCATTGCATGTGTGTTCTTGTCCTAAACCAGCACAAGAGTCATTGCATGTCTTCTCTTTTCATTAACGACAACTAGAGTCATTGCATGTCTATTCTTTTCATAAACCACATGGATCCACTAGAGTCATTGCACGTGTGTTCTTATCCTAAACTTGGACTAGAGTCATTGCATGTGTGTTCTTTTCATCAAACACAGCTAGAGTCATTGCATGGCTGTTCTTTTCGTAAACCACATGGATCCACCAGAGTCATTGCATGTATGTTATTTTCACAAACCACATGGATCCACCAGTGTCATTGCATGTGTGTTCTTATCCTAAACCACAAGTAGATTCATTACATGTCTGTTCTTTTCACAAAACTTATATGGATCAACTAGAGTCATCGCATGTCTGCTCTTTTCATAAACCGCATATGGATCCACCAGAGTCATTGCATGTGTCTTATTTTCATGAACCACATGGATCCACTAGTATCATTGCATGTGTGTTCTTTTCATCAACCACAACTAGAGGCATTGCATGTTTGTTCTTTTCACCAACCACATGGATCCAACAGTGTCATTGAATGTGTGTTCTTTTCACAAACCACATTTGGATCCACCAGTTTCATTACATGTGTGTTCTTTTCATGAACCACAACTAGAGTCATTGCATGTGTGTTCTTTTCACAAACCACATATGGATCCACCAGAGTCATTGCATGTATGTTGTTTTCATAAACCACATGGATCCACAAGTGTCATTGAATGTGTGTTCTTTTCACAATCCACATATGGATCCACCAGTGTCATTGCATGTGTGTTCTTTTCATGAACCACAACTAGAGTCATTGCATGTGTGTTCTTTTGACAAACCACATATGGATCCACTAGAGTCATTGCATGTCTTTCCTTTTCATAAACCACATGGATCCACTAGTGTCATTGAATGTGTGTTCTTTTCACAAACCAAATATGGATCCACTAGTGTCATTGCATGTGTGTTATTTACATTAACCACATAAGGATCCCCTAGTATCATTGCATGTGTTTTCTTTTCACAAACCACATATGGATTCACTAGAGTCATTGCATGTGTGTTCTTATCCTAAACCAGCACAAGAGTCATTGCATGTGTGTTCTTTTCATTAACCACAACTAGAATCATTGCATGTCTATTCTTTTCATAAACCCCATGGATCCACTAGAGTCATTGCATGTGTGTTCTTATCCTAAACTTGCACTAGAGTCATTGCATGTGTGTTGTTTTCATCAAACACAGCAAGAGTCATGGCATGACTGTTCTTTTCATAAAGCACATGGATCCCCCAGAGTCATTGCATGTGTGTTATTTTCACAAACCACATGGATCCACCAGTGTCCTTGCATGTGCGTTCTTATCCTAAACCACAACTAGAGTCATTACATGTGTGTTCTTTTCACAAACCACATATGGATCCACTAGAGTTATTGCATGTATGTCCTTTTCATAAACCACATGAATCCACTAAAGTCATTGCATGCTTTTTCTTTTCACAGACCACATATGGATCCACTATTGTCATTGCATGTGTGTTCTTGTCCTAAACCAGAACAAGAGTCATTGCATGTGTTCTCTTTTCATTAACCACAGCTAGAGTCATTGCATGTCTATTCTTTTCATAAACCACATGGATCCACTAGAGTCATTGCATGTGTGTTCTTATCCTAAACTTGGACTAGAGTCATTGCATGTGTGTTCTTTTCATCAAACACAGCTAGAGTCATTGCATGTCTTTCCTTTTCATAAACCACATGGTTCCAGTAGTGTCATTGAATGTGTGTTCTTTTCACAAACCAAATATGGATCCACTAGTGTCATTGCATGTGTGTTCTTTACATTAACCACATAAGGATCCCCTAGTATCATTGCATGTGTTTTCTTTTCACAAACCACATATGGATCCACTAGAGTCACTGCATGTGTGTTCTTATCCTAAACCAGCACAAGAGTCATTGCATGTGTGTTCTTTTCATTAACCACATCTAGAGTCATTGCATGTCTATTCTTTTCATAAACCCCATGGATCCACTAGAGTCATTGCATGTGTGTTCTTATCCTAAACTTGCACTAGAGTCATTGCATGTGTGTTGTTTTCATCAAACACAGAAAGAGTCATGGCATGACTGTTCTTTTCATAAACCACATGGATCCACCAGAGTCATTGCATGTGTGTTATTTTCACAAACCACATGGATCCACCAGTATCCTTGCATGTGCGTTCTTATCCTAACCCACAACTAGAGTCATTACATGTGTGTTCTTTTCACAAACCACATATGGATCCTAGAGTTATTGCATGTATGTCCTTTTCATAAACCACATGAATCCACTAGAGTCATTGCATGCGTTTTCTTTTCACAGACCACATATGGATACACTAGAATCATTGCATGTGTGTTCTTGTCCTAAACCAGCACAAGAGTCATTGCATGTCTTCTCTTTTCATTAACCACAACTAGAGTCATTGCATGTCTATTCTTTTCATAAACCACATGGATCTACTAGAGTCATTGCATGTGTGTTCTTATCCTAAACTTGGACTAGAGTCATTGCATGTGTGTTCTTTTCATCAAACACAGCTAGAGTCATTGCATGACTGTTCTTTTCGTAAACCACATGGATCCACCAAAGTCATTGCATGTATGTTATTTTCACAAACCACATGGATCCACCAGTGTCATTGCTTGTGCGTTGTTATCCTAAACCACAAGTAGAGTCATTACATGTCTGTTCTTTCCACAAAACATATATGGATCAACTAGAGTCATCGCATGTCTGTTCTTTTCATAAACCGCATATAGATCCACCAGAGTCATTGCATTTGTGTTATTTTCATGAACCACATGGATCTAGTAGTATCATTGCATATGTGTTCTTTTCATCGACCACAACTAGAGGCATTGCATGTTTGTTCTTTTCGCCAACCACATGGATCCACCAGTGTCATTGAATGTGTGTTCTTTTCACAAACCACATATGGATCCAACAGTTTCATTACATGTGTGTTCTTTTCATGAACCACAACTAGAGTCATTGCATGTGTGTTCTTTTCACAAACCACATATGGATCCACCAGAGTCATTGTATGTCTGTTCTTTTCATAAACCACATAGATCCACTAGTGTCATTGAATGTGTGTTCTTTTCACAAACCACATATGGAACCACCAGTGTCATTGCATGTGTGTTCTTTTCATGAACCACAACTAGAGTCATTGCATGTGTGTTCTTTCGACAAACCACATATGGATCCACTAGAGTCATTGCATGTCTTTCCTTTTCATAAACCACATGGATCCACTAGTGTCATTGAATGTGTGTTCTTTTCACAAACCAAATATGGATCCCCTAGTGTCATTGCATGTGTGTTCTTTACATTAACCACATAAGGATCCACTAGAGTCATTGCATGCGTTTTCTTTTCACAAACCACATATGCATCCACTAGAGTCATTGCATGTGTGTTCTTATCCTAAACTAGCACAAGAGTCATTGCATGTGTGTTCTTTTCATTAAACACATCTAGAGTCATTGCTTGTCTATTCTTTTCATAAACCCCATGGATCCACTAGAGTCATTGCATGTGTGTTGTTATGCTAAACTTGCACTAGAGTCACTTCATGTGTGTTGTTTTCATCAAACACAGCAAGAGTCATGGCATGATTGTTCTTTTCATAAAACACATGGATCCACCAGAGTTATTCCGTGTGTGTTATTTTCACAAACCACATGGATCCACCAGTGTCATTGCATGTGCGTTCTTATCCTAAACCACAACTAGAGTCATTACAAGTGTGTTCTTTTCACAAACCACATATGGATCGTAGACTTATTGCATGTATGTCCTTTTCAGAAACCACATGAATCCACTAGAGTCATTGCATGCGTTTTCTTTTCACAGACCACATATGGATACACTAGAATCATTGCATGTGTGTTCTTGTCCTAAACCAGCACAAGAGTCATTGCATGTCTTCTCTTTTCATTAACCACCACTAGAGTCATTGCATGTCTATTCTTTTCATAAACCACATGGATCTACTAGAGTCATTGCATGTGTGTTCTTATCCTAAACTTGGACTAGAGTCATTGCATGTGTGTTCTTTTCATCAAACACAGCTAGAGTCATTGCATGACTGTTCTTTTCGTAAACCACATGGATCCACCAAAGTCATTGGATGTATGTTATTTTCACAAACCACATGGATCCACCAGTGTCATTGCTTGTGTGTTGTTATCCTAAACCACAAGTAGAGTCATTACATGTCTGTTCTTTTCACAAAACATATATGGATCAACTAGAGTCATCGCATGTCTGTTCTTTTCATAAACCGCATATAGATCCACCAGAGTCATTGCATTTGTGTTATTTTCATGAACCACATGGATCTAGTAGTATCATTGCATATGTGTTCTTTTGATCGACCACAACTAGAGGCATTGCATGTTTGTTCTTTTCGCCAACCACATGGATCCACCAGTGTCATTGAATGTGTGTTCTTTTCACAAACCACATATGGATCCACCAGTTTCATTACATGTGCGTTCTTTTCATGAACCACAACTAGAGTCATTGCATGTGTGTTCTTTTCACAAACCACATATGGATCCACCAGAGTCATTGCATGTCTGTTCTTTTCATAAAGCACATGGATCCACTAGTGTCATTGAATGTGTGTTCTTTTCACAAACCACATATGGATCCACCAGTGTCATTGCATGTGTGTTCTTTTCATGAACCACAACTAGAGTCATTGCATGTGTGTTCTTTTGACAAACCACATATGGATCCACTAGAGTCATTGCATGTCTTTCCTTTTCATAAACCAAATGGATCCACTAGTGTCATTGAATGTGTGTTCTTTTCACAAACCAAATATGGATCCCCTAGTGTCATTGTATGTGTGTTCTTTACATTAACCACATAAGGATCCACTAGAGTCATTGCATGCGTTTTCTTTTCACAAACCACATATGGATCCAATAGAGTCATTGCATGTGTGTTCTTATCCTAAACTAGCACAAGAGTCATTCCATGTGTGTTCTTTTCATTAAACACATCTAGAGTCATTGCATGTCTATTCTTTTCATAAACCCCATGGATCCACTAGAGTCATTGCATGTGTGTTCTTATGCTAAACTTGCACTAGAGTCACTTCATGTGTGTTGTTTTCATCAAACACAGCAAGAGTCATGGCATGACTGTTGTTTTCATAAACCACATGGATCCACCAGAGTTATTCCATGTGTGTTATTTTCACAAACCACATGGATCCACCAGTGTCATTGCATGTGCGTTCTTATCCTAAACCACAACTAGAGTCATTACAAGTGTGTTATTTTCACAAACCACATATGGATTCACTAGAGTTATTGCATGTATGTCCTTTTCAGAAACCACATGAATCCACTAGAGTCATTGCATGCGTTTTCTTTTCACAAACCACATATGGATCCACTAGAGTCATTGCGTGTGTGTTCTTGTCCTAAACCATCACAAGAGTCATTTCATGTGTTCTCTTTTATTAACCACAACTAGAGTCATTGCATGTCTATTGTTTTCATAAACCACATGGATCCACTAGAGTCATTGCATGTGTGTTCTTATCCTAAACTTGCACTAGAGTCATTGCTTGTGTGTTGTTTTCACCAAACACAGCTAGAGTCATGGCATGACTGTTCTTTACGTAAACCACATGGATCCACCAGAGTCATTGCATGTGTGTTATTTTCACAAACCACATGGATCCACTAGTGTCATTGCATGTGTGTTCTTATCCTAAACCACAACTAGAGTCATTACATGTCTGTTCTTTTCACAAAACATTTACGGATCAACTAGAGTCATCGCATGTCTGTTCTTTTCATAAACCGCATATGGATCCACCAGAGTCTTTACATGTGTGTTATTTTTATGAACCACATGGATCCACTAGTATCATTGCATGTGTGTTCTTTTCATCAACCACAACTAGAGGCGTTGCATGTTTGTTCTTTTCGCCAACCACATGGATCCACCAGTGTCATTGAATGTGTGTTCTTTTCACAAACCACATATGGATCCACCAGTTTCATTACATGTGTGTTATTTTCATGAACCACAACTAGAGTCATTGCATGTGTGTTCTTTTCACAAACCACATATGGATCCACCAAAGTCATTGCATGTCTGTTCTTTTCATAAACCACATGGATCCACCAGTGTCATTGAATGTGTGTTCTTTTCACAAACCACATATGGATCCACCAGTGTCATTGCATGTGTGTTCTTTTCATGAACCACAACTAGAGTCATTGCATGTGTGCTAGTTTGACAAACCACATATGGATCCA
Organism: Avena eriantha; assembly: GCA_910589775.1. Lineage (NCBI taxonomy): Eukaryota > Viridiplantae > Streptophyta > Magnoliopsida > Poales > Poaceae > Avena > Avena eriantha. Next base: position 82,518 of record CAJUXJ010000539.1, on the reverse strand, counting down.
CTAGAGTCATTGCATGTCTTCACTTTTCATAAACCACATGGATCCACTAGTGTCATTGAATGTGTGTTCTTTTCACAAACCAAATATGGATCCACTAGTGTCATTCTATGTGTGTTATTTACATTAACCACATAAGGATCCCCTAGTATCATTGCATGTGTTTTCTTTTCAAAAACCACATATGGATCCACTAGAGTCATTGTATGTGTGTTCTTATCCTAAACCAGCACAAGAGTCATTGCATGTGTGTCTTTTCATTAACCACATCTAGAGTCATTGCATGTCTATTCTTTTCATAAACCCCATGGATCCACTAGAGTCATTGCATGTGTGTTCTTATCCTAAACTTGCACTAGAGTCATTGCATGTCTGTTGTTTTCATCAAACACAGCAAGAGTCGTGGCATGACTGTTCTTTTCATAAACCACATGGATCCACCAGAGTCATTGCATGCGTGTTCTTTTCACAAACCACATATGGATCCACCCGAGTTATTGCATGTATGTCCTTTTCATAAACCACATGAATCCACTAGAGTCATTTCATGCGTTTTCTTTTCACAAACCACATATGGATCCACTAGAGTCATTGTATGTGTATTCTTGTCCTAAACCAGCACAAGAGTCATTGCATGTGTTCTCTTTTCATTAACCACAGCTAGAGTCATTGCATGTCTATTCTTTTCATAAACCACGTAGATCCACTAGAGTCATTGCATGTGTGTTGTTTTCATCAAACACAGCTAGAGTCATGGCATGACTATTCTTTTCGTAAACCACATGGATCCACCAGAGTCATTGCATGTGTGTTACTTTCGCAAACCACATGGATCTACCAGTGTCATTGCATGTGTGTTCTTATCCTAAACCACAACTAGAGTCATTACATGTCTGTTCTTTTCACAAAACATATATGGATCAACTATAGTCATTGCATGTCTGTTCTTTTCATAAACCGCATATGGATCCACCAGAGTCATTGCATGTGTGTTATTTTCATGAACCACATGGATCCACTAGTATCATTGCATGTGTGTTCTTTTCATCAACCACAACTAGAGGCATTGCATGTTTGTTCTTTTCACCAACCACATGGATCCACCAGTCTCATTGAATGTGTTTTCTTTTCACAAACCACATATGGATCCACCAGTTTCATTACATGTGTGTTCTTTTCATCAACCAAAACTAGAGTCATTGCTTGTGTGTTCTTTTCACAAACCACATATGGATCCACCAGAGTCATTGCATGTCTGTTATTTTCATAAACCACATGAATCGACCAGAGTCATTGCATGTGTGTTCTTTTCACAAACCACATATGGATCCACCAGTGTCATTGCATGTGGGTTCTTGTCATTAGCCACATATGGATCCCCTAGTGTCATTGCTTGTTTGTTCTTTTCATTAACCACAACTAGAATCATTGCATTTCTGTTGTTTTCATAAACCGCATATGGATCCACCAGAGTCATTGCATGTCTGTTTTTTTCATAAACCAAATGGATCCACCTATGCCATTGAATGTGTGTTCTTTTCACAAATCACATATGGATCGACCAGTGTCATTGCATGTATTTTCTTTTCATTGACCACATATGGATCCCCTATTGTCGTTGTATGTGTGTGCTTTTCATTAACCACAACTGGAATCACTTGATGGCTCGAATATATCGAGCTTGTTGGGGAACCCCAAGTGGAAGGTATGATGAGCACAGCAGCAAGTTTCCCTCCGTTATGAAACCAAGGTTTAATCGAACCAGTAGGAGCAAGGAAACACCTTAAAGGTGTTGCTAGCTGAGCCTTGGCAGGGCGCACTACCGGTGCTAGTATCAACGTGGAGACCTGCACAACACAACCACAGAACTTTGTCCCCAACTTGCGATGAGGTTGTCAATCTCACCGTGTTTTGCTGAATACAAAGGATTAAACGTATCGAATGGAAGGAAGTAATAGTTTGCAGAAAGTGAACACAAAGCAGTAAACAGTTTGTAGATTGTATGTAAAAGAAAAGGAACGGGATCCATAGTTCACTAGAGGTGGCTCTCCTTAAGATAGATAACATGCTGGGTGAACAAATTACAGCAGGGCAATTGACAAACATCGAGAAAGCAATACATGCATATACTAATCATCTTGACTCCTTTGGAACTTGATTGGGCATTACACTATTATACATAGATCACCATCCACATGCATCTATGACTAATAATCCACCTTCAAGTTATCATCCAAACCCCCTCCAGTATTAAGTTGCAAGCAACAAATTATTGCTTTACGAATTGCGTGTAATGTAAACAATAAGATTGTTCTATGAACAAAGGATTATTGTTTTCTCCCTAGTAGAAACAGCACATCTAGTACCTTAGAGATTTCTGTCACTTCCCCAGATTACCAGAGGCATGAACCCACTATCGAGCATAAATACTAACTCTTGGAGTTGCTAGCATCTACTTGGCCAAGATAGCTACTAACAACGGAAAGCATGCAAGATCACAAATAACAAAGACATGATAGAATCAATAATCAATTTGAAATAGCATCTCAATATCCATCGGATCCACGCAAACACAACATGCAGAATTAGAAATAGATGATCTTGATCATGAACGAAGCTCACAAGATCTAGACATGAAAGCACAAAGGAGGAGAACCAGCCATCTAGCTACTACATGGATCCGTAGTCCAAGGATGAACTACTCACGCATCACACGGGAGGCTTGCATGGTGATGAAGAAGGCCTCCAGGGTGAATTCCCCTCTCCGGCAGGGTGCCGGGAAGAGCTTCAGATCCCGCTCGATCTAGGGATGGAGATGACGGCGGCTATAGACTCTTTCGTGGATTTTTGATTGGGTACTTAGGGTTTTCGTCCCGAGGGCATCTTATAGGCGGAAGGAGATGCCGAGGGGTTTCCTGGGCTGGCCACACCACCCCCTGGCGCGGGCCAAGCCTGGCCGCACGGCCAGGTGGTGTGGCATCCCTCTAGCCCTTCTCCGTCTTGTATTCTGGAATCTGATGACTTCTGGAAAAATAGGCACTTTGGCCTTTGTCCCGTCCAATTCCGAGAATATTCATTTTCTAACTTTCCTGGAACCAAACACAGCAGAAAACAGGCAGCTGGCACTGTGGCTCCTGTTAATAGGTTAGTCCAAGAAATCATATGAAAAGTACTCCAAAGTGTGGACAAAACACAAGAAAGTGGATAAAACCAAGCATGGAACATCAAAAATTATAGATACATTTGCAATGTATCAACATCCCCAAGCTTAACTCCTGCTCGTCCTCTAGTAGGTAAGTGATAAAAGGAAAGAATAATTTTTGAGGTGACATGCACCATCAAAGACTGTAACATCCCAAAACTTCAATCCAAGGTTATTAAGATCCAAATCATCAAAATTAGGGTTAACAAAAACTTTTCCAATTAAAATTATTAAAGCATTCATATGTGTGTGCATTTAAAATAGGAGTTGATTTGAATTGCCTTGTTTAAGTGATCCATTGCATGTAAAATGATTCTTAGGTGAAATAAAAATCATCTAGACCATCCCCAAACAAATCCCAAAGAAAAAGAAATCAAAATGAATAAAAGAAGTGAATGGTCATTTGTGCCATTTTAATCAGCATACCTACTTTGGCTATTCCTAGTACTCAAAACCTAACAGAAACAATTATGGATCATTGCACCCCTTGCTAGTACAGATAATTATGTACCAAGGCCCATTTTGTGATCTGCCAAAAACATTCAAACACTAAATCTAAATGGCAGTTAAAAATTGAATCTATTTCATATGGGAAGATCCCACTATTTCAAAAACCACTCAAATGAGCTCAAATTTCAAAACCCAAGCACCCACAAATTCTCAAGCTTATGCCTAGCACACCCACCAAAAATCTTTACAAAATTCAAATATATTTTTCTTGCGGCCATTTCCACAAACACATGGCAGGCAGGTTTTACACCTAATATCTAGCTCACTGTTTTGTAAAGGGTTTTGCCCCCATTTGATCTCCATTTAATCCCTTTGTCTCCCTTTGATCAAACCAGGCCCTTAGCACCCCATTCCCTACCCCCTAGTGGCACTGCCATGCCATGTCGAGCACATGCTTGCCGGCCGACCATGCCATCACCGCAGCAGACCACCCCTCTCCCTCTCACCATGTCTAGTAGCTAGCTCACACCTCACCGCCACTCTCCGTCCCTGCCTCGAGCACAGCCGCGCCATGGACCACGTACAGCGTGCCGCACACTGACTGTCTGCACCATGCCGAGCACGCGCCAGAGCGCCGCGCCCGACACGCATGTACCCTCTGCCCCTCGACCGTAGCCCACGCCCACCATGTCGCCACGACCCTAGGAACACGGCGGACATGCCCGTTCGCCGCCCCTTGCACCATAGCCACCGCTCGCCGTTGAGACCGCCGCCTCTGCCGCTCAGAGCGTGCGCACCGCCCGACCACATACCACCGTCCCTAGGCCCGCATTTACTCCGTAGAGCACCGTAAGGAGACTAGCCACCGTCCCCTACCTCGAACCACGCCGCTAGCACGCTGTGCAGCCCTCCCCGGAGCCGCCCGCACATGCCTTTCGGTCGCATCTTCGGGCTATAAATAGAGGCCACCCCCAGCCATTTTCTGCACACCACTCACCTCCCCTCTTGCCACTGATCAGTTCCCACTTCTCCCCGAAGCCGCTCGAGCTTGTAGTCGCCGGAATTTCACCGGAGCTGGCCGCCTTTGGAGGAGAAGGGCCCCAATGATTTCGACCACCCCCAGAGCTGCCTCGACCACCCCTGAGCTCTTCGTTTGCCCGCCTCTCTGTCGTCACTGGAGCCCTGGTACGGCACCTAAGCACCCCCACCGAGCCGCTAGGGTTCGACCTCGCCGGCGACCTGTTCGTCGTCGACGACGAGCCCCAGCCGTTGATCCCCGTTCTAATCTGATGACCCACATCGCCGAGTAACGCTTCGCGCGTTATGAGCCTTTTACCGGTGGACCCCCTGTCAGCTGTGCCCCGCATTGCGTAGGGTCACTGGGCCGGCCCGTTTTCTTTCCCGTGCGACCCATTTAGTTTGAATTAGGATTTTTCTATTTTAGTTAAACCTAGTTTTGTCCCCTAGTTTGAAATTCAATTCAGAGAGATTTACAAATCCAAATGGAGTGATTCCAATTTTGCTAGAAAGCTACCGAAAAATATCTACCCAAGCCTGTTGGATTTAGTTCAATTAGAGTTAGAGATCTCTCCTAGTAAAAATAACAAAACAGAAGCATTTGCACCTTGCAACATTTTTATAAAATCAACCATGATAGCTTTTGAGTTGATTCCAACTCTCATAGATCACATTTCACCATATCTATCTGAATATGTAATAATATTAGGGTTTACTTGCAGTGACTTTGGACTAGTACCAAAATAATGCTATATAGGCATTTCTAGTCACTTTAAATCATTAAATAATGAACTTAAACCAATGTAACTATGATCCAACCTTTAAATCACATTCCCACATGTTAGAATATGTGGTGATGAAATGTGTCCACATGATCCCATATTTTAAGTGGTGAATATTAAATCTTAGTTAATTTTCAATGAGTAGAAATTACTTTTCTAAAATAAAAAGGATGAAACTATTGAATAAAACTTGTGATGCTTGTGATGATAATAGATCATCAAATGTATGCCTTAGAGTGCTAATTAGACTAGTTAAGTATTGTTTGGTTATTGTGTACTCCGTATGTATTTATAGACGATAGTACCGACCAAGCTTTCGAGGAGGAGTTCTACCAAGAAGAAGAAGAAGAAAACTTCAACCACTGCACCAACCAAGGCAAGCTAGCACTATCCAAGTTAACCCTTGCAAGTTGTACTTGAAAGCCACCATTAGCAATGCAATCTAACCCTTGCAATCTAGATAACCCAAGCAAAGATGCTTTAGGCATGCTTTGGTTATACCACTTTGACTAGTATTTACCCCAAGTCTTATTTTCAAGCTTTACTTCCTTTACTTTACCCAAAGTTCTTTACTTGTTTTGAAGGTAGCATAAAGAGTATAAAACTTGACCAATAGAGATAACTTTAGATGTCATTCTATGGCATGAGATTGATCCCATCATTTCCACCTCAGTGAACACTCTTAAGTCAGTAGTTTAGAGTAGATAAAAACTTGAGTCACTCTAGATGGGAATACTTGGTGAAAATGAATTATGAAAACCTTGGAATGACCAGTCATTCTATTGAGATGTTTTGAAATGTGTTGAGAAACACAAATGGTTTATGATGGTGAAAATGTTGAGGCATGAGCCTTAACCCCTTTTACAAAACTGATGGTTGGATTGAGATGCGATACCATTCCAAATTTGCCATACAACCACAATACCTGAATTCAGTAAGGCTTAGCCGGAAGTTTATATGCATTAGTATTAGTGCCCTCACGGGAGAGGTTTGAGCTGAGGCTACCTCTCAATGTTGTCCACCTATGCAGTGCCCAAGATGACAGATGGTCATGGTTGGGAGGCCATGCTCATAGGAGAGGTGCTTATACTATGGTGTGTAAAGGGAAGGTTATGTTTGATTATCTGCATACTAAGTATGATGATTCAGGGTTATCCCTGACATATGTATCGAATCTTGTGGTGAAAGTGTACCACCTCTGTAGAGTGTGAAACTATTCGAATAGCCGCGTCAGCGGTTATGGACAGTTGGAATGGCCATACTATTTCGTTGTTAGATGTTTTCAAAATGACTTATGAAATGAATGATGAATCTTGACTTGACCACAATAGGGTTGTGTTTATGACACTAGCTTCCCAACTTAAGTGATTCTAGAACTTTATTTTATCTTTCTTTTCTTCAGAACTCAGCTTAGGTTTCAAACTTAACTTTATAATTAAACATAGAGTTAGCACTTTAACTTAGAACTATACTACTTGTTAGTGGTAGTTTGCGAGTACTTAAAGAGTACTCATGGCTTTTGTCGCTGGCTATTCTCATGGCCAGACTATGAAGGAGATTACCAAGATGATGGGCAGCAGGACGGCTATGATAACTAGGACTATCTGCCTTCGTCAGCATTGCATGTGCCCCTAAAGATGGACCCCACCGCTACGCTTATCTTTTATTTCCGCTGCTTGTTGTATTAAGACTGGATCATGAGATCCTTATTTGTGTAAGACCTTATGTATGGTTTGTAATGGATGATGTATAGTGATATCCAATCTATTATATCTCGCAAAAATGGTAATCCTGGGATTGCGATGGATGACATAACAGGTATCTGGGATTAAAAATCCGGGTGTTGACAAGTTGGTATCAGAGCCATCCTAACCGTAGGAGACCCTAGTTAGAATGGACGTCCAAACAAAAAACTTAGTTTCAAAACCAAAGTGAGTATTTATGAAAAACTATTTCCTCTCTTATCCTTGGTAATTCATTCTTTCTCAAAAAAATTCATGTCCTCAAATTTCTTACATTACTACTTAAAATTTGACACACTTGATCAGTTCACTAATTTCCTCATCCTTAATTCTTGTAGATGGAGACTCAGTTCAGCAAGTTCTACCAGTTGGGAAACGGAAGTCTACTGATCTTTGAGAGGGATCTGGATTCACTGTCGGAGTTATTGGGACGCCCACATCCGGAGTTTCTTGGATCTAAACTTCCAGGACCCCCAGGAGGAGATTTATAGTGGCTAGTCACCGCGGATCTTAGAGGAAGCATAGAAGCACCAACGTCCAAGAGAATCCAGTTCTCCGTGAGAGAGAACAACTGGCTAGATGGCTTAGCCAGGGCAATGCATGAAGATCTCACACGTCTATGTGCCCTTAGCGTCAACTAAATCCAAGGAACCCGTTTTGCCCACTATGCAAGACGTGACTTCATGGGAATGTCGATGGAGATGCCAAGTCACCCTGAGTTGAGGCGTCAAGTGGAGAATCTTGACTTCTTGCTGCACGACAGACAACAGGAACTGGACAATGCTAGAGAGTTAGCGAACCAGAACCATGCCATTGCCGACCAGAAGGCCCATACTTTCGCACTGCTCGTCCAGGATCGCCAGTCTCTTCACCGCCAGCGTGCAAAGAAGGATCACACCATCGCCCGTCTTCGCAAGAAGGTGGCCAACCTCGAGAAGACCATCAAGGAGAAGGAAGCTCAGCTTGCAGCAAAGGAGGAAGAAGAGGAGGGTGAAGACATCCAGGGAGACATGGATCCTTACCTCAACAACGATGATGACTTTCTGGAGGAGGATGCTATGGACTTCTACACTAATGATGAGGAATCAGACTTCATCGATGATGAGTAGATGCACTAGAGCACCGTCATAGAATGAGATGTATCGGTCCCACTGTATCGTAGTTTGCAGAATGGTTCTTCAAACCATCTGTTTTCCTTTGATTGTTGTGGTGTGTTTTTGTATCGTGTGCTTGTGTGCATGAATGAAATGGAGTTAGTTGCAAAACCTGAGTCAAACTCAAAGTTTTAGCTTGAAACCAAAACCATGAACCTTAGAACTTTCCCTCTTACCCCTTTATCTACCTCAATCTTCAGATGACTCATGGAAACCAAGGAGGGAGCAGCTCGTCGCAAGACCCAATGCTACAGATTATGCAGATGTTAGTTGCAGACCACGAAGCAAGCAGGGCAGAGCGCCAAGCCAACTTAGCAACATTGCAACAGATAGCTCAGATGGCCCACAACAACCAAGGACATGGAAATCAGGATCACCACGGATCCAAACTCAAAAACTTTCAGAATACCAATCCCCCAATCTTTAACCAAGCTGAAAACCTACTAGATGGTGATGACTGGTTACATAAAATGGAAAACAACTTAAAAGTTGCAGGAGTTGATGACAACGAAAAAGTTCTCTTCGCCACCCACTATTTGGCAGGAGATGCAAGAGCATGGTGGACTAGTATCCGTAACATGAACCATGGTCAAGTGATGACATGGGAAGCATTCAAAGTCAAGTTCAGCCGCACCCATGTGCCGCAAGGTCTAGTCACCAGAATGAGGGATGAATTCCGCGACTTGAAGCAAGGCAAAATTGTTGGGGATATACTTTCCGGGTATCCTCACAGTTCCTCACTGACCAGGGTGGCCCACTTCGGGTTAGAGCTTTGCTTCACGGGCGGCCCAGTCGGGAGAGAAGACGGAGTCCAATCCGGCTACGGGAAGGCCCAGAAGACTTACCGACTTAGACCCATAATGTTACTTGTAGTTCAAGATGTACTCTGTAACCAACTCTCAGTCATAGCCGGATTGATCTCTCCTGTAAACCCTAGGCCGGATATCTATATAAGCCGTCCTAGGGAGAGCCTTTAGGAGACACCCAATACTTTAGACCCTCAACTCGCATAGGCGATACCATTGTAACCCATATTCCGGCTCTGCCGTATTACTGGATTGCTAGCAGGAGTAGGATCCGTCCAAAGCCGGCGGATTCGAACCTGGGTAAACTTGTGTGCTCACCGTCCCGGAATACCGTACGTCTCACCCCCGCCTCTCTTCCGCACGCCTCGAGGACTCCCTCATGGCGTACTTGTCATCAATCCAACGACAGTTGGCGCCCACCGTGGGGCAAGTGAGCTTCGGATCTATGTTCCGAGCGGAATCTGCAAGAATCGGAATCGGCGAGACCATCGCCGTCGGTCGCATCCTCTACGCCAGCGATGTCCCTCTCATCGTTCTCGACGAGACTTGGATTCTGGCTAGGGAAGCCATGACTGCCAATACAATCATGTCTTTTGGCGAGATCGATGTTTACATCGGTTTCGCTGAAACTGCCCAACCCACCCTAGCGGTGATGATAGAGGCAGAAGAATCTTCTGGGTCCCCTTTGTCCGCGGAGGCGGCAGAGTTCTGGATCTCAGAAAACCCTAATCGCATCCATCCCGCACCAATTGCGGAGATAGTGGAGAAATCCGAGCCTGAAGAAGACCTCACGGTCCAAGTCGAATCTAGAGTGGATCTCCCTGGAGAAGCCAGATCCCAGATCGACCCACCTGTGGAAGTCGAAATCCAGGAGGAGCATATTAACGACACTGATTCCGGCCCTGACGATGCCGGGACAGACAGGCCGTTCCTGAGGTACACACTAAGACGTATGATATTGCAATGCGCTAGCGCAGATGCAATCCTCGAAACCATTAAAAGTTTCGATTTGGCTGTTCGCAAAAGCCACAGGTACCTCAGGAAGCACGCATCGCACTTCGTCGGATATGTTGGATCCAGATCCGGCTCTGTCGATGCTGGAGAAAACACCGACTCGGTGCTGGAGGCAATTGGAACAAACGCCGACGTTCCCGCATCCTCGGATGAATCTATGACATCGGCAGATTTCCGAAAGTTCTCCGCGGAATATGAAGAGGAGTACAACTCCAAAGCTGCAGAAGAAGGAGAAGCCATGGATGAAGGATCCGGGGAACACTCTCCCAAAGCGCAGGATGACATGGACATCAGAGATAACCCGAGGTCCAGATGTCCGAAAGTACCGATCAGAGCTTGACTCCGGGAAACGGACCCAAAGCCGTCTTTACTACCGGTGCTGCCAAGAAGGCAAAGAAGAAGAACAAGAAGAACAAGACCCCGGCAAAAGACCCTCTAACAGAGAGGTGATTGCCGAGGAATACGAGGAATACTCGGATGGAGCACTTATCCCAGACGAGCCAAAAAAACAAGCATCGGTGGATGGACACGTGATCACTGAAGGTGCGCGTAAACTCATCGATGCCGCCTTAACCATACCTATCCTACAGCTGCAGAACTTACTGTAGATGAGCTGGACGAAAGGGCCCAGGCCCTAGAAGCGCGTCGTCAACAACTCCTTGATGAAGCCAAAAACATAGAGGTGGAGAAGAAGCACATGTCAACCAAGGAGTACATGTCCCGTCTACATCAGAAGACATGGAAGCGTCACATAGATGACAAAGAATTCCCACGTGTCCGTGCCGTCCTTTTCGGAGATGAGATGGGGAAGCCACGGAAGGATAGCAACGGAGATTGGGTATACCCAACACCAGTGCAAAATACCGTGGCAGCTCGTGAAATTCTATCAGCTAATCCAGGGCTAGAGGAGATACGCTTGGGTATCAAGCTACCCAACAAGGGACAGGAGCAGCAGAAGGTCGCCCTGTCCGGAAGTAAAAAACTGGTCTCGAATTCTGACCAATGTCGCACAGATCCGGCATGGGCTGGCATAAGATCCCATTACGTTCGGGCGCAGTACCATCACCCCAAACGCAGGGAAGACAATTATTCAAGAATCGGATCGTCGGGACAGCATCGCAGAGCTACACATAACTAGAGCAATGTCGCTCCAGTAGCCGAGAAAGACGCGATCGCTGCACAGAATCTGAGGAACCCTCCCCGATGAGATTTCAACGATCGAAAGGGAGAAGATAAGGAGAAATGTTGGGAGGAGGATCGTCAGAGAATGCCACCTCCTAGACATGAGAGTCGTCCAGCTGAGCCTCACCATGGTGGGAACAACGGATGAAGGAACGATGGAAACCATGCTGGAACAAGCCGGTAGAGGGCTCGTCATAGTTAAGAACCTCCCCAGAACCGGAATAATGACGCTCCGGATGGAGGCCAGTGACCAGCCGGAAACTATCCAGCTGCACCACCCTCTCCACCACACAGTTATCACAACGACCCCCAAGGAGGTCAAGGAGGACGACATAGTGGAGGAGGTGGTGGCAGAAGCCGAAGTCCGGCTCCAAGGCACCGCAGCCACAGCCGACATTCGGGACGATCTCTATCCTCAAACGATGCAAGGCACAGGATCAACTCCAACATAGAGGCTCGGCGCTATGAAAAGGATGACGTGTACATGGGCTCAAAGTGCTTCGGACCATGCATCAGAGCTACAAAATTCCCGGAAGGATTTGTTATCTCAAGACATATCCAAGCCTACGACGGCATTGCTCGGCCAGACACCTGGTTACAATATTTCTTCCAAGCTTGCTGCATCGCTAAAGGCGGAAACAGCCTGGTCGCAACCCGATATCTCCCACTTATGTTGCAGAAGACGGCACGATCATGGCTCAATGAACTTCCGGCAAACACCATCCACAACTGGTATGACATGCAAAGTGCGTTCTTTCGGAATTTCGAAGGCACATATCGGAGGCCCTGTACGGTTGGAGACCTACAGCGTTGCACCCAGAAAGCCAGAGAAACTTGCCGGGATTATCTCGGACGATGGATCGACACAAAAAACTCCTGCGAAGGAGTAAATGATCAAACTGCGATTGAAGCTTTCATCGCAGGTCTCCCAATTGGTTTACTGCGCCATCACTTGAAGTGTGACAAGGTTACTGATCTAGGAGAGATGATAGAAACAGCGAGCAAGTATGCAGATGTTGACGACGATGCAGAGGGATTACTCAACGCTCTGGCTATGCCTCAGTTGGCAACACAACCAAAGCAACAAGCTCAGAAGCGCAAAAATACCTCGGAAGAAAAACCCAACACGGAGACAGCATTGGTCACTAATGTTTCCGGGTCTGGAGGACGAGGAGGACGTGGCGGAGGCCGCGGGCGTGGCTGTGGGACGTCAAGGGTCTAAGGCAGAGGGGAGCAACAACCAGGCAAAACCTACACTTGGGCCGACATTGCCAATAACCCATGTGTGCATCATTTAGACGCCAATGGGGGCTCGTCCCACACCAACATTGAATGTCATTTTAATGACAACATCAAGAGAGATGATACCGCGGGCTACAAAGCTAAGCGGAAGAAGGGAAAGAAAAATCCCGAAAAAGACAAGGAGACCAAGGAAGATTCCGACATGGAGGAAGCTGATGCTTCAAATCCCAAGTCGGAAGGGAAGAAGACTTTTCCCACCAAGGACACTTACGTCACCTTCCTCGGATCTCAGCGAGCAAAGGTCAAGAAAGCAGTTCTCCACGAGCTCAAAGCAACAGTTTCGGTTGTCCCTCAGTATCTGGACTGGTTGGAAGTGGCAATTACGTTTGATCGTGCTGTTCATCTGCCTAAATTACACATGCAAGGAAAATACGCCTTAATCGTCAATCCACTTATTGACGGTTATGGTTTCTCCAAGACCCTCATGGATGGTGGTAGCAGCATCAATATTCTCTATGTCGAAACTCTACGCCGGATGAAGATCTCGGAAACACAGCTGAACCATAGTTTTGTGATCTTTCACGGAGTTGTCCCTGGGAGAGATCAGTTTGGATGTTACTTTTGGAACTCCAAAGAATTACCAGACGGAGGCACTTTCCTTCAAAGTGGTCCCGTTCAAGAGCGCATACCACGCTATATTCAGACGTCCGGCTTACTAGGATTTTATGGCTCGTCCATGTTACATTTACAATATGATGAAAATTCCAGGTCCCAGTGGCGTGATCACCATCAGGGGAGACCCGAAGAAGGCGCGAGAGTGCGAAGATGGAAATGCCGCCTTTGCCGAAGCCGTCCTGCATGCCTAGGAGTACCAGGAGATCAAGAAGAGCATAGATCCGTCCGAGATGCCCGCAACGAAGAAGGAGGTCACAAAGCCAAATCCGGAGTTCAAGGCATCAGAAGAGACGAAGACGACGCCGTTGAAGGATGATGACCCCTCCAAGGTGACCCAGATAGGCGTAGGCCTAAGTAGCGCATATGAAAGCACACTCGTCAAGTTCCTCCAAGCAAATCAAGATATCTTCGCATGGCAACCATCTGACATGACCGGAGTACCTAGGGAACTTGCCGAGCACTCTCTAAATGTAAACCCGAACGCTAAACCCGTCAAACAGTCCTTACGATGGTTTGGCAATGAAAAGCGGAAGGCAATAGCTAAGGAACTAGCATGGCTCGAGTTAGCCGGATTCATAGAAGAGGTCCTCCATACTGATTGGTCGGCCAACCCTGTAATGGTTCCTAAAAAGGACACCACTCATTTAAGGATGTGTGTTGATTATACTGCCTTGAACAAGGCTTGTCCAAAAGATCCATTCGCTCTGCCTAGAATTGATCAAGTTATCGATTCTACGGCAGGCTCGGAACTCTTCTGTTTTCTCGACGCATATTCCGGTTATCACCAAATCCGGATGAAGGAATCTGACAAAGTCAAAACTTCATTCATAACCCCCTTCGGAACCTTCTGTTTTGTTACGATGCCCTTTGGGCTGAAGAACGCAGGAGCTATGTACCAGCGCACGATGCAGCGTTGCCTCCATGATCAACTCGGACGCAATGTACATGCATACGTGGATGATATCGCGGTCATGTCCAAAAAGAAGGAAACGTTGATTTCCGACTTGGAGGAAATGTTCGCCAATCTACGAAAATACAACATCATGCTTAACCCGAAGAAATCTTCTTTGGAATACCAGCCGGAAAATTGTTAGGTTTCATCGTGTCTCAAAGAGGCATACAGGTGAACCGCGACAAGATCAAGGCTATTCTCAATATTTCCAGGCCAACTCATCTGAAGGACGTACAAAGATTAACTGGTTGCATTGCTGCAGTCAGTCGATTTGTAAGCCGGCTTGGTGAAAGAGCCGGACCATTATACAAACTCCTGAAGAAGACCACGAATTTTTTCTGGACTGACGAAGCTGAAGATGCACTACAAGACCTGAAGAAAGTACTCTCATCTGCTCCTATCCTTGCAGCGCCGGAACCTCAGGAACCGATGTTGCTCTACATTGCTGTGACAAATAAGGTTGTTAGTATCATTATGGTAGTGGAGAGACCAGAAGAAAATCAGGAACACCTGGTGCAGCGTCCGACGTACTTTGTCAGTGAGGTCCTGACAGAATCAAAACAGCGATATCCGCACTATCAAAAGTTGGCTTACGGTGTTTTTCTAGCATCTCGTAAGTTACGACACTATTTTAAAGAGCATCCAATTACCGTGATGAGCAAAGCTCCCATGAGAGATATAATCCACAATAGCGATGCCACAGGATGCGTCGCCAAATGGGGCATAGAGCTTGCAGCTTTCGATATTGAGTACAAACCGCGGACAGCAATCAAATCCCTGATCCTTGCTGACTTTGTCGCTGATTGGACAGAGACCAAGGAGAACATGGTCCTTCCTGAGTCGGAATATTGGACCCTCTTTTTCGATGGGTCTAAGGCTCGAGGGGGCTCGGGGGCTGGCGTGGTGCTCAAATCACCCCAAGGAGAAAAACTTTTATACGTGTTGCAGATCCACTTCACAGCGACAAACAACATTGCCGAGTATGAAGCACTGCTGCATGGAATCCGGATTGCTAAGGATATTGGCATCTGACGTTTGATGTGTTACGGAGATTCGGATCTTGTTTCTCAGCAAGTCACGGATATTTATAATGCAAATAAGCACATGGCAGCATATAAAGCTGTCATGGATGATCTATCTAAATTGTTCGAGGGGTTTGAAGTACAACACATCCCTCGAGCAGAAAATGAGGAAGCAGATGCACTATCTCGAATAGGCTCTGCGCGGAAAGAGGTCCCGGATGGCGCATTTTTAGAGCACCTCAAAGTTCCCACGATAAAGGGAGTAGATGAGGAATATCCGACCAAATCCGACTCACCATTTATAGCAGTTCTGGCTATAATCCCTAGCTGGACTCTACCCTACCGCGATTATTTGGTAGATGGCAAATTACCCGAAGACGAGGTACTGAGCCGACAGATTATCCGACGAGCAAAAGCCTATACTATTGTTAAAGGTGAGCTCTATAAACAGAGTGTTTCTGGGGTTTTTCAGCGTTGTGTATCTCCGGAAGAAGGAGTGGAAATCTTAAGGGAAATCCACGAAGGCGAGTGTGGTCACCATGCTGCAGCCAAATATTTAGTGGCAAAATCTTTTCGACATGGATTTTTCTAGCTTACAGCTCAGGCAGATGCCGAACGATTAGTCAAGACATGCAAAGGCTGCCAAAAGTACGCCAAGCAAGCTCATGTTCCGGCTGATCAGCTGCGAACAATACCTATAACATGGCCCTTTGCGGTTTGGGGGCTTGATATGGTAGGACCTTTTAAACGAGCCCCAAGTGGATTCACTCACCTCTTAGTGATGGTGGACAAATTCACAAAGTGGATCAAGGCTAAACCTATCACTAGTTGTGATGGAGCAATAGCCAAAAGATTTGTCAAGGATGTTATAATCCGGTATGGTTATTCGCATAGTATTATCACGGACAACGGGAGTAACTTTTCCATGGGAGAATTGGCTGAATTCTGCGATGAGCAAAATATCCGGCTTGACATTGCGTCAGTCGCACATCCACAGGCTAATGGACAAGTCGAAAGAGCAAATGGTTTAATTCTACAAGGCTTGAAACCAAGACTCGAAGCACCACTACGACATGCTGCGGGGGCTTGGGCAGAGGAATTACCCCCTCTGTAATTTGGAGTTTACGAACAAGTCCAAACAGGTCAACAAGATACACACCTTTATTCTTGGTCTATGGCGTAGAAGTAGTTCTTCCTAACGATTTAATTCATACTTCTCCTAGAGTGGCCGCGTATATCGAAGAGGATGCCGAGATTTCTCGACAAAATGATCTCGACTTAGTCGAAGAAGTTCGCGTCGTTGCTGAAATGAGATCTACAGCCTATCAGCAGAAGTTACGCAAATATCATAGCCAGAGAGTCCGAACTAGATCTTTCAATAAAGGTGATTTGGTTCTCCGACTTGTGCAACAAAGAAAGCACAAACTTTCCCCAGTATGGGAAGGGCCCTTTTTAGTTAGTCGAGTATTACACAATGGATCGTACTACTTAACTAACATGAGGCCAGTCAAAGAAAGACCTGCTACTAAGAAGAGAAAGAGAGCTGGAGGCAGTACAAATCTGGATGAGTTAGACAGACCGTGGAATATTGATCACCTACGTCCCTTTTATTCTTAGTTTATCCTTCTTTGTAATCATACATATGTACATGTTTTGTGAGAAATAAAAGTTTTGGTTACCTCAGAGTTTTCTGAGAAGTTTTTACCATCTTATTTCCTAAATGATCATGTCATAGTCAAAAATCCCAGAATGCTTGAAAGTACTTAATGCTCATGTTCATTCTGGTTTAGGTTTCCGATTCTAAAACTACTACCTTCGGGTATAACTCTAAAAAATTATAGTCTTTACTTGGGTTATTTGTCTGATTGCTGGATGCGGGTATCTTCCGAGTAGTGAATTGTTGGTACTGGAAGCCGGCTTTGTTTACGAATTTAAACTGGTTTAGCAATTGAGCTCGGTTGCTCGACAAAGTTTTCGGCTAAAGGTTTAGCCAGCTCACGAAAGGGACGAGGCGGAAAGCCAGATAAACGATAAGTAGAGACGGAAAATTTCAAGTGCTTATGTGAACATTTCAGGCACGCAAAAATTTCAAAAGCCAAAAAGTGCTGAATAGATTAAAAGCTTAGCACTAGAAAAGTCAATAGTACTTAATATTTACAAAACGCATCATGTCTTTCCAGAATAATACATAGTTTTCTAATCTATGATGCAGGAGGAGATGAAGGAGCTGTAGGCTCGCTGGTTACTCCACCTTGATATCGTTCCGAGATGTCCGGATCCGAGGTGGTCCGTTCATCATCAGAAACTTCTTCGGTTTATTCTGGAGGAGGCGGCGGAGTTTCTACGCGGGTGAAGAAGGGGATCTTGTAGCTGGTCAGATCAGCTACGTGGCACCCGTATCCGACGCAGGAATGCATGATGGCTTGAAGGTCCTACTCCTGGCCGTCTTCGTCTACCTTGTAGTACCCTCTGGTCCCTTTCCATATCTCCATGTTTCCATGGTGGCTCATGACCATGGTGAGAGCGTTCTACGCAGCAGTCCGCGCGTAGGACATGTTCCAGTCCCCAACAAGCTACGGCATCTCCTTGGCCGTGTCTCGCACCTGAAAATCCGACATGCTTGGCATGTCCGGAATCCTGAGAGACTCGCCAATGTCTTCAATAGACTAGCGGAAGTCATGCAGAAGATCACCGACTTGGGTAAGCTGGTGGGTGCGGGGCTCGGAGGAGGAAGAGTCCGTCAAGTTCAGAGGACCTATACACAAAACAAGTTAAGAAAAATCCGACATTGATGAAAGTCGAAGAAATGATAAGTCAGACAGATGGAACGTACCAAGAATGACGTCGTCAATCTTGGTATTCTCCTCCCGAAGACTTTGGAGTTCAGCCCGGAGCACCTCGGAGATATCCTTCTCTCTACCAAGCTCATTCTTGAGGTCCGAGATAATTTTATCTTGAGCAGCGATCTTGCAATCACGCTCTTCGGTGGCCATGGAGGAGGATTCCAGGACTTGAGCTATGCTCCTTTCATGATCCGCCTTGTGCTTATCCAGCTCTTGGCGGAGTCCCTTGTTCTCCACCACCAGGGTCTTGAGGTTCTCGGCCTCTTCAATCATAGCAATGGATTGTTTCACCAACACTGTAAGTCAAAAAGAACAACAGTTCAGAAAAATTTGACATTGAAAAAGCAAAAGACAAGGTTTGAATCTCGAAATGATTTACCTTCGGCTTCATCCTTGGCTACCTTGAGCTCAGCATTTTTAAGCCGGAGAGCTATGATCTCTCTCCGCTTATCGCAGACATTGGATAATAATTCCTGGTTATAGGAACATACTTTCTGTAAGTCAGAATACCCAAAGTGAGAAATCTACTTAAGACTCGGGCTAATATTTTTTGCTAAATATCAGCACGAGCCTTGGGGGCTACACTAGTTCATTCTTTGGCATCCTAATGAAGCATAAACTCGGATTCTATATCCTACTTCATGCTTAGGGGCTAGAGGATATGATATAACATAATGTAAAAACAAGAGTTGGAATTCCGACTTACATATTGCTCGCGGGTGAGTTTGTCTAAACCCGCGTTCACTTCAGTTGCCACCTTCTCGGCGAGGGTAAGAGGGATTACTGGGGTTGTTGGAAGCTCGCCAGTCTTGATCCTCTCGTCGCGAAGGAGGACTTGAGCGAGAAGGTCAGAGAACTTGACGTCCTATGCTTCTTGCGCTTCCTCCTCGGGGGATAGATGGCTTTTTTCCAGGACTTGCCTGGCCAGCCGTTGGATTTCCTCTGCAGATTTCCGGGATAGGCCAAACTTGGCAAGTCCCGGATTGCTGAGGAGGTTTTCAGCGAAGACTTCAGCCGAGGGATCATTACCCGAAGAGGGTTCTTCCTTATCTTGAGCTGACGCACCCACAGTGACGTTAATCTGTGAGCCAAGGATCGCAGGCTCCGTTGGAGGAGCCGGATCTTCTGCGACCACCGGAGAAGGAATGATCGCCGGAGTTGCAGAAGGTTGAGGGGCAGGAGTTGGAGGAGCCACGGCAGGAGAAGCTATGGTGAGCTTCGTCTGTCATAGGGGCTTCGCAGGAATCCCTTTCCCCTTACCCTTGATGAGAGGCTTTGCTTTGAGAATGTAGTAAAGTCGGAAACATTACATCTCAGAAAGAAATTCGAGAAAGGTACAAAGGCGGAAATTGTGAATGAAACTTACCTCTTCACAACAGGCACTTCCTTTGTGCCAATAGCCACTGTCGGAGCTTTGCGCTTCTTGAGCGCAAGGTCCGGCAATGGGACCACTTCCGTCTCTTGAGAAAACTCAGGAGGATATCCTTCCAGTGGAGCAAGCTCCGACTCGGGGAGGTCAGCAAGCTGAAAACAAGAAAACATA
This sequence comes from Avena eriantha, assembly GCA_910589775.1. NCBI lineage: Eukaryota > Viridiplantae > Streptophyta > Magnoliopsida > Poales > Poaceae > Avena > Avena eriantha. The sequence goes on along the minus strand of CAJUXJ010000539.1, from coordinate 62,895 downwards.
TCAGCATTGCAGTATATAGCTTAGAGATTGAAACACATAAAAGGTGTATTGATGGAAGCTACCGGCACCACGGGGTTTTCTGTTGTGTACATATCCAGAGAAATCTCCGGAATCCTCCTCTTGATCCGCTCCTTGATCAGCCACTTGATCTGGCTGATGTAGCCTTGAGTGGTGTAGGATTTGGGGCTGATGCGGAGAGAGTCTTTTTTGGAAGACGTGATGGAATGCATCAGTCTATGCCCGTGGTACTGAAGTGGCTGGATCCGACGTGAGACCCAGCACTGGACCAAGGCGGATCCCTTCAGACCCATGTGCTTGATCAGATATTCGATCAGCCTCTTAGCGAGGATCAGATCGTCGGTGAGAGCCGGAGCAGCCTCGTCCCAGGAAGGCTGGGCCGTGGCAGCTCCGTCGACAAAAGCCGACAAAGCAGTAGCTTTGCCGGGAGCCGGAATATCCCTATGATAGAAGAAAGTGGCTGGCCATTGTTTGACCGAGTCACTAGCAGTAATTTTGGGATATGACCGGTCTCGTCTAACAGAAAAGCTAATGGTGCCGGTGATGTAAGGAACACCGGTGGTAATGGAATTTCCCCGGACATGAAAATAGTACCGGAAGAGAAGCAAACTCAGCCTAATGCCGAGAAAGCCCTCGCAAAGCGCAGCATATGCGCTCATTTCTAGAAGAGAATTGGGAGGAAGATTGTGGAGTTGAACTCCATAGTGATCTATCATCTCGGAGAAGAACTCCGAGGGAGGAAAAGACAGACCTCGGTCCAGATGGGTGCCAAAGTGGACACGCTCGCCCTCGCGTGGGTTGGGGACGGTTTCGCCGGAGCCGCTCCGCCAGTCGCCGGCGGCGAGAAGCCCCTCCTTCGCCATGTTCTTGAGGCCGTCCTCGTCAAGGGCGCAGGGGATCCAGATTCCCCGGAAGCTCTCCTTCTCCGCAGCTGCTTCAGCCGACGCCGCGGCCACTGCCGTCGCCAAACCAGAGGAAGAAGATTATGAAGCCATTTTTCTCCGGTGAGAAAGTGACCTAAAAGCGGCGGAAAGGACGAGAGAGCTTTGAGCGCGCAGGAGGATTGGGAGGAAAGGAAACGACAAAGACTAGTGGAAAGGAGAAGGAGAAATCCAAACCCCTTATATCCACCTAACTGCGCCAAGATTTGTGCAAATGCTACAGTGTAACCGCCACGCGTCGTGGAAAGAACTAGGAAGGACCCACGCGATGATTGCGTCCCCTCGATCTCCACGCTCGCATTGAAGCGGTGCCTTGGTTCCGCGAACCGCGGACCCACCAACGGTCGTGCTGACGGCACGCCTGTTAGATGACGTGACTTGACCATGCTTGTGTCAGGTGGGGTGGAAACCAAGTTCCGGCTTAGTTTAAAATCGAGCTGGAAAATCCGAGTAACTAATTGATAGGTCCGACTTAATTTTAAGACCCGGATCATATTTTTGTAAAGTTTTAGGAAACCTTCAAGATTCTGCAAGCCGAAGATCAAGCTAGACGATGATAAAATCCGACTTTGGATCTTGGAGGCCTCCGGGGGCTGCTGTTGGGGATATACTTTCCGGGTATCCTCACAGTTCCTCACTGACCAGGGTGGCCCACTTCGGGTTAGAGCTTTGCTTCACGGGCAGCCTAGTCGGGAGAGAAGACGGAGTCCAATCCGGCTACGGGAAGGCCCAGAAGACTTACCGACTTAGGCCCATAATGTTACTTGTAGTTCAAGATGTACTCTGTAACCAACTCTTAGTCGTAGCCGGATTGATCTCTCCTGTAAACCCTAGGCCGGATATCTATATAAGCCGTCCTAGGGAGAGCCTTTAGGAGACACCCAATACTTTAGACCCTCAACTCGCATAGGCGATACCATTGTAACCCATATTCCGGCTCTGCCGTATTACTGGATTGCTAGCAGGAGTAGGATCCGTCCAAAGCCGGCAGATTCGAACCTGGGTAAACTTGTGTGCTCACCGTCCCGGAATACTGTACGTCTCACCCCCTCTCTTCCGCACGTCTTGAGGACCCCCTCATGGCGTACTTGTCATCAATCCGACGAAAAGAATGATTGTAGTGGAGTACCGTGACAGATTCCTATCACTTGCCAGATATGCACCTGATGAGATCAACACGGAGGTCAAGAAGAAGGAGAGATTCTTGAACGAACTTCATGATGAGATGCAAACTGTCCCCGTTAACATCCGCTTCGAGGATCTCGAAGAGCTAGTCGATTCTGCCATTCAGATGGAAGGGAAGATTAACCAGGCAAACGACAACCGCAAGCGCCGTATGATGCAGCAATCTGGATTCAGTAGTCACCAGAAGTACCGTCCCAAGCCCTCACCGGGATATGCACCAAGGAACAATCCACCCCCAATGTCTCGCCCAAGCTACCCCAACCGTAGCGGAGGCAATGTGAAGTCTAGAGGAAACAACCACAACTCCGGCAATGCCAACAACTTCAACCGTGCCCCTCCCGAGAGAAACAACAACAACAACACTGCACCCAAAACTGGCAGCAATGCTGTGCCTGCCACAGCAAAGGACAAGTCCCAGATCACTTGTTTCGAGTGTGGAGTGAAGGGTCACTATTCCAATGAGTGTCCCAAGAATACTGCAGCCACTACCAATGTGAATGCCCCAGCTCAACAACAGCGCCGTGTTCAAACAGGAAGGAGATTTGCCCCAGGGAACCCTCACAACAGCAACGGCGCCTCTTCCACATGAACGCCGAACAAGCCCAAGAAGTGCCAGATGTAGTGCTGGGTATGTTTTCTGTCAACTCAGTTTTAGCAAGAGTGTTGTTTGATCCGGGAGCATCGCATTCATTTGTCACCGAAGAATTTGCATGCACTATTAAGATTCACCCAACCAACCTGAAGCATGTCATGGTAGTTAAAATCCCCGGTTCAACCACCAAAGCTAGAAAAATTTGCAAAGTTGTACCTATCAGAATACATGGGATAGATTTTTATGCCAACCTAATTGTACTTGGAACCAAAGGATTGGAAGTAGTACTAGGTATGGACTAGATGTCAAGGCATAAAGGACTGATAGACTATGCTAAGAAAGCCATCACCATGACCAGTAGCTCTAGAGTAACAGTAGAGCATATCTCTGAAACCTTACCTCGCCAATTCAAGTGCAACAAGAGTCTAGCCCTACCCACCATAGACCAAGTCAGAGTAGTCTGTGAATACCCCGACGTATTCCTAGATGAATTGCCAGGTATGCCCTGGATAGGGATATTGAGTTCATTATCGAACTAATCTCCGGAACTGTACCCATAGCCCAGAGACCCTATAGCATGAACCCCTCAGAGTTAGTGGAACTAAAGAAGCAGTTGAATGCTATGTTAGCAAAAGGCTTGATTCAACCAAGCGCATCGCCATGGATATCAGCAGTGTTATTCGTCGACAAGAAAGATGGAGGCAATCGTTTGTGCACAGATTACAGAAAGTTGAATGACGTAACCATCAAGAACAAGTACCCCTTGCCAAAGATAGAGGATCTATTTGACCAGTTGACTGGAGCCCGGGTATCCTCAAAGATTGATCTTAGGACTGGTTATCACCAACTTAAGATTCGTGCAACGGATATTCCTAAGACCGCCTTTACTACTCGCTATGGTTTATACGAGTATATGGTTATGTCTTTTGGATTAACCAATGCCCCTGCTTTTTTCATGAATCTCATGAAAACGATCTTTATGAATTTCCTAGATAAGTTTGTAGTTGTGTTTATCGACGACATCCTTATCTACTCCAAGTCAAAGGAAGAGCATGAGCAACATCTGAGAATCATTCTAGAAACCCTGAGAGAGCATCGGTTGTATGCCAAGATCAAAGATGTTGAAAGAAGTAGGATTCCTAGGACATATTGTGTCTGCTGGGGGAGTCTCGGTTGATCTCGCCAAGATCAAAGATGTTGAAGAATGGGAAGCCCCAACCACCCAAACCCAAGTCTGTGCATTTCTCGGATTAGCGGGATATTAGCGCAAGTTCGTAGAAGGATTCTCGAGCATCGCCAAACCCATGACCCAATTGTTGAAGAAGGACAAGAAGTTCGAATGGACCGACAAATGTGAAGCCAATTTCTAGGAGCTGAAGAAGAGATTGATATCAGCCCCAATTTTGATCATGCCAGACATCAAGAAGCCGTTTGATGTATATTGTGATGCATCCAAGATTGGTCTCGGATGTGTAATGATGCAAGAAGGCAAAGTCATCACTTATTTGTCTCGAAAACTAAAGCAGCATGAGTAGAACTATCCAACCCATGATCTTGAATTAGCAGCCGTAGTTTTGGCATTGAAGACATGGTGTCATTATCTGATGGGTAATCGCTGTGAGATTTACTTAGATCACAAGAGATTAAAATATATTTTCACTCAAAAGGAGCTGAATATGAAGCAAAGGAGATGGATAGAGTTAATCAAGGATTATGACCTTGACATTCACTATCACCCCGGCAAAGCCAATGTGGTAGCGGATGCTCTTAGCAGATTGCCATCTAGGCTAAACACTATGATCAAGGAGAAGCAACCAAGTTTGTATGAAGAGTTGGATTAGTTAGCAAAGGATTCTTAGCTAGCATTGAACTTCAACCCACGTTGATCAGCCAAATCAAGGAAGCCCAGAAGGGAAATGAAAGTATCGACGGCATCAAACGTCGTATTGGTACATGAAAGGTACCTGGATTCACTTAAGACGAAGAAGGAGTTTTGTGGTACAAAGGACGTATCTGTGTGCCAGCAGATTCTGAGCTGAAGCAAGTTATCATGAAGGAACCTCATGATACTCTTTATTCTATGCACCCTGGAGGAACGAAGATGTATTAGGATTTGAAAGAGCAATTTTGTTGGCACAAGATGAAGAGGGAAATCGGAAGCTACATCGCCAAGTGTGAAATCTGTCAAAGAGTGAAAGTAGAGCATCAGAGACCCGCAGGACTGTTGCAACCATTGCAGATTCTAGAATGGAAATGGGATTCCGTTGGAATTGACTTTATCACCGGTTTGCCTACTTCTAGTAGGGGAAATGACTCAATCTGGGTCATAGCTGATAGACTGTCCAAGGTAGCTCACTTTATCCCTGTCAAGACTACCTACCAGAGTTCGAAGCTAGCAGAATTGTATATTGCTAGGATTGTTAGTCTGCATGGAACCCCCAAGACCATATTATCAGATCGAGGAACCCAGTTTACCTCGAGATTTTGGCAGAAAGTCCAGGAAGGATTGGGAACCAAGTTGAACTTCAGCACCGCTTATCACCCGCAAACTGATGGACAGACTGAGAGTGTCAACCAGATCGTAGAGGATATGTTAAGAGCTTGTGTGTTGGAATATGGATCAAAATGGGAAGACTGCCTGCCTTTCGCAGAGTTCTCATATAACAACAGTTATCAAGCTAGTTTGCAGATGGCACCATTTGAGTTCCTATATGGAAGAAAGTGTCGCACCCCTTTGAATTGGTCACAAGTAGGAGAGAGTCAGATCTTTGGACCCGACATTCTCCGAGAAGCCGAAGAGAAGGTTCACAAAGTCCGTGAGCACCTCAAGACTGCCAAATCTAGACAGAAGAGTTATGATGACAAGAGAAGGAGAGACCTGACTTTCAATGTTGGAGATTTTGTATATCTCAAAGTTTCACCATTGAAGGGAACCCAACGCTTTAGTCTGAATGGAAAGTTAGCCCCTAGATATATCAGGCCCTTCAAGATTCTGAACCACCGAGGAGAAGTATCGTATCAAATGGAACTACCTGAAGAGATGTCAGCCATCCACAATGTGTTCCATATCTCGTTACTTCGCAAATGCCTGGAACTGCCGGAGAAGACTGAAGTTTTCAAGAACATCGATCACAGAGCTATGGAGATCAACAATGACCTGACATATCGAGAAGTGCCCATTCGTATCCTAGAAGAAGCTTACAGAACCACCAGGACCAGGAGTATCAAGTTTCTCAAGATTCAATGGAGCAACCATACAGAAGAGGAAGCTACTTGGGAGCGAGAAGATTACATGAGGACAGAGTTCCCAGATCTCTTTAGTTCCTAGTTTTCTTTGTAAATCTCGGGACAAGATTTTGTTTAAGGGGGGAAGGTTTGTAACATCCCAAAACTTCAATCCAAGGTTATTAAGATCCAAATCATCAAAACTAGGGTTAACAAAAACTTTTCCAATTAAAATTATTAAAGCATTCATCTGTGTGTGCATTTAAAATAGGAGTTGATTTGAATTGCCTTGTTTAAGTGATCCATTGCTTTTAAAATGATTCTTAGGTGAAATAAACATCATCTAGACCATCCCCAAACAAATCCCAAAGAAAAACAAATCAAAATGAATAAAAGAAGTGAATGGTCATTTGTGAAATTTTAATTAGCATGCCTACTTTGGCTATTCCTAGTACTCAAAACCTAACTGAAACAATTATGGATCATTGCACCCCTTGCTAGTACACATAATGATGTACCAAGGCCCACTTTTTGATCTGCCAAAAACATTCAAACACTAAATTTAAATGGCAGTTAATAATTGAATCTATTTCATATGGGAAGATCCCACTATTTCAAAAACCACTCAAATGAGCTCAAATTTGAAAACCCAAGCACCCACAGAGTCTCAAGCTTATGCCTAGCACACCCACCAAAAATCTTTTCAAAATTCAAAAATATTTTTCTTGCGGCCATTTCCACAAACACATGGCAGGCAGGTTTTACACCTAATATCTAGCTCACTATTTTGTACAGGGTTTTGCCCCCATTTGATCTCCATCTAATCCCTTTGTCTCCCTTTGATCAAACCAGGCCCTTAGCACCCCATTCCCTACCCCTAGTGGCATTGCCATGCCATGCCATGCCATGCCGAGCACATGCTTGCCGGCTGACCATGCCATCGCCGCAACAGACCACCCCTCTCCCTCTCACAATGTCTAGTAGCTAGCTCACACCTCACCGCCACTCTCTGTCCCCTCACTGACCACAGCCGCGCCATGGACCACCCACAGCGCGCCGCGCACCGACTGTCTGCACCATGCCGAGCACGCGCCAGAGCGCCACGCCCGACACGCGTGTACACTCCACCCCTCGACCGCAACCCGCGCCCACCGCGACGCCATGACCCCAGGAACACCGCGGACCTTGCACCATAGCCATCGCTCGCCGTTGAGACCACCGCCTCTGCCGCTTAGAGCGTGTGCACCGCCCGACCGCATACCACCATCCCTAGGCCCGCATTTACTCCGTAGAGCACCGCAAGGAGACTAGTCACCATCCCTAGGCCCTCATTTACCTCGATCCACGCCGCTAGCATGTTGTGCAACCCTCACCGGAGCTGCCCGCCCATGCCTTTCGGTCGCATCGTCGGGCTATAAATAGAGGCCACCCCCAGCCATTTTCTGCACACCACTCACCTCCGCTCTTGCCACTGATCAGTTCCCACTTCTCCCCAGAGCCGCTCGAGCTCGCAGTCGCTGGAATTTCACCGGAGCTGGCCGCCTATGGAGGAGAAGGGCCCTGCTGATTCCGACCACCCCCGGAGCTGCCTCGACCACCCCTGAGCTCGCCATCGTATACTAGTGCATTTGCCCGCCTTGCCGACGTTGCTGGAGCCCTGGTACACCCCCTAAGCACAGGCTTGTTCGTCTGCGGTACCAAAGTTGGCAGGTCAGCGCATGGCGGTACCTAAGTTGCCTGGAATTACCGTGTTTTGAAAAGTTGGGCCGCCAACTACTGAGAGGGGCCATTTCGAGATAAACTCATCTCACCCCTGCCAAATTCAAACATTCCGTTAAACTGCCCCGTGAATTAGACAGTCGAGACCCTCATGTCAGTCATCTGTCCGTGACGCGGGCGCCAACGCGGAAACCTCTTTGGAAAATCAAGCATCTAAGTGGATTGGATGTGTTGACCAATTTCACAAATCCATTCCCAGCTTTCCCCTAGCACCGGCGGCGTTGGAATCCACCCTCCAGGTAGGATGATCCCTTCGGACATTTGACTTCCGGCGCCAAGTTGCTGCGCCCAGTTGCTGCACCTAGTCGCTGATCCCGAGCTCCAATGGCGCATGCCGTAGCCGCCGTTACGAGGCTCTAGCCCGCCTCCGCCGCTGACGAGCCGAGCAGCTTGGAGGATGGCAGCTCCTACTATCAAGAAAGAAGAAGTTCTGTCTAGAAGCGGGTGATCTACCCTTCTCTTTGCTATTCGCACTAGTTACAACTGCTAGCTGGCTACTGAACCTCAAATTGTTTGTTAGCCCAATGCTGACAAACATATTTTGTCCATAGTTTTCTGTCAAGTGGGATCTGCGCGGACCCCCTTACCTGGTGACGGTAGTCCTCTATAGGTACGACTCTAAGGGCAAGAGGTATGGACACCATTGTTTCACGATGGAAGAAGTGCCTGCGCAGATTTACACTATATCTGGTATGGTTGCTGCTTTGCGTAATCATGTTGAATTATGGCCGAAGCAGACTGCAAAGGTTAGCTTCATGGATGAACGTGGCATCATGGTTCCTATAACGTGTGACAGTCAGCTAATTGGGTTGATGAAAAGGTATGCTTCGGCTGCCATGTTTGAGCTGAAATGTGATGTACTGGATGTGGAAGCTGCTGCAACTAGGATTCGCCCTTCTATTCTTGGACAGGGTGGTTGCTCGAACCCAATTAGCTCCTGGTAAGCAAAGGTCTCTCGGGGTTTGCATGTTTGTGCTGAATTGTAATTTTTGTTTTATTTACTCTGTAGATATTGGGCAGTTATGCAACAGTCTTGTTTCTTTGACAGGAAGCGCCGCAAGGTTAGAAACATGACTGTCGGGTCAGTCATTTTGCTGCCCGAAGAAATTAAAAACGAGTGGAAAGATGTCATTTTGCTGCTCAAAGAAATTAAAAACGAGTGGAAAGATGATGAGTACGTGAAGCTAGGAAAATTGGCACCAAGGAAGAGGAAGAAGGCAGGAAATGAAGAAGCCATTGGACGTGAAGGCTTGGCACCCAGGCTGCGGAAGAAGGCTGCTGGCAATGTAGATGCATAGTAATGTGTTGAACTTGAACCTATATATGTAACTCTGTTAAATTCTGATTGCTCTGTGTGTGGCACGTTGCTGGGCGAAACAATCTACTCACGTTCTCTGAGTAAAATGTACTGCAACTTAGGGTATGGAAACGCCTGAGTCAGTAGTTGAATCCGAAATTGTGATTTTGCCACTACTATCTGAAAACAAGGATCCATCGGTTCCACGATTGCTGAGGGGCAGGAGGTCTCCAAATACGACGAAATGTAAGTGGCGCATAAATAAATTATTTAAGCTGCATCACTCCACGAAGCAACAACTTATTTCAGATGCTGCACAATGACGTGGCAACATAAACAACAATGTTCTCACCGATAATGCCGAGATGAGGAGGAAATGGGTACCACTTTCTGGCCTAATCTGGAGCCCGTCTATCTCACCGCCTCTCTGCTGCAGCATCCCCAGCATCTGGCGAAGCTCCCGGATCTCCAGTAACCGGGTGTACGTGCTTCCACTTTATAAATTGTGGTTGTGCCATTTGCATGCGGCACAATCCACGTAGATTACGTTTAAACAAACCACCAATGCCAGAATACACTACTAGAAAAGGTGTCTTTGGTCCACGATTACGTTCCCAATTCGGGACAGAGATCTACTCGAGGCAGAAATTGATCTAAATCACAAATTCTTCCAGAAATTAATGCGGGGTCAGAGCAATTTTTTCCACCCTGGAATCCGGGACCAATAGTTCTGACCGCTAGGTTAACAAGTACAAATATTACAACTTAAAAAGGCACGGAGCTTAAGCTAACTAGAACTAGTTATCACACATCTCCTTGATCTTCCTAATCTTGGCCCGATGCGCATCTTCCTACGAGAGAAAGGATCGAATTGTCTGCTCCTTCCTTTTAGCATCTTCCTTGCATAGCTTCAATTGTTTCTCTGCATTTTTCCTCATGCACTTGTCAATACTCGTAGTTGTGTACTGCAGGACTTTGGCCTGGTGGAGATCATTCCTTGCTTGAGTCAGTTCTTGCTCTGCTTTAGCCTTCAGGGCCAACGCCGTGTCCCTCTCCTTCTCGACTTTGATAACCTTGTCTTGCACCCACCTGAGATCTCGCTTATGCTTGGTCATGTCAACTGGTTCCCATAGCTTCATCTCAACACTGTCAAGAAGTGAGCTGAATACGGATTCTTTCAACTCGACATTCATTTCCCATAGTTTGTCCAGCATTTTCTGCATCGATTTGGGCCACTCTGGATCTACCCATTTGACAACACCGCAACTTCCGCCTTGCATCATTGCACGATGTCCTTGACACCGTAGAAACCTCCTGCCTAAGTTTCGTCCTTCGAAGGCTACAAATTGAGCGGGCACATATCCATGTTTACATACCAGAGGACTGTCTTCATCATCTAAACCGTGATAGTTGGAGTCATACATCGTCTGGATGGCCTAACACATCATATGCGCATGAGTAAACAGATTAGATCTAGCTCAAAAAATAGATAACTAGCCATAGATGATAGAAATAGAGATGAGACGACTCACATCGAAATCACCATCCCTGTCGTCACAAAGCGTTTCCTCGCCGTCTCCCCTTGAACCCATGGCGAGAGGGGTGGGGGTGGCTGCCGGAGAGGGGATTGGGATGGAGGCGCCGTCAGCTTGCGGCTATGGCAGGATGGGAGTGAGGTGGGGGAAAGTGGCTTCGAGGGTAAGGAAGAGAAGTACGGGGAGGAAGAGAAGTAATGGGGACATGACACTGGGATGTGGCCCACTGAACTCGTGAGACGTGACACTCGCAACAGGGGAGCGCCTGGTGTTGCCAGTTTGTCCAAAGCAAGCGTGGTCAATCATGCCGCATAACAGCCTACTCGCGGATTGCTCTCATGAAGACCATCCCAATCGTCCAAGCGCCCCAATCGAACGGTATGTAACAATCGTCAAGCAGAAAAACTGTGTTAGGGCGTGCCTTCTAGAAGACTCGGTCTAATGGCTACCCATGCAATGACACTGGGCGTGGTTCATGAAAAGAACAGACATGCAATGACATCGGTGGATCCATGCGTGGTTTATGGAAGTAACAGACATGCAATGACTCTAGCTATGGTTAATGAAAAGAACACGCATGCAATGACACTGGGTGTGGTTCATGAAAAGAACAGATACTCAATGACACTGATGGATCCTTATGTTGTTTGTTTAGAGGAACACACATGCAATCACACTAGGTGGATCCATATGTGGTTTATGGAAATAAAAGACATGCAATGACACTAGCTGTGATTCCTGAAAAGAATAGACATGCAATGACACTGGTGGATCCTTATGTCGTTCATGAAAAGAACATACAGGCAATGACACTGGTGGATCCTTATATGGTTTGATTAGAAAAACACACATGCAATGACACTAGGTGTGGTTCATGAGAAGAACACACATCCAACGAAACTAGTGGATCCTTATGTGGTTTGTTTAGAGGAACAGAAATGCAATGACACTAGGTGGATCCACATGTGGTTTATGGAAGTAAAAGACATGCAATGACACTGGTAGATCCTTATGTGGTTCATGAAAAGAACAGACATGCAGTGAAACTGGGTGTGGTTCATGAATAGAACAGACATGCACTGACACTGGGTGTGGTTCATGAAAAGAACAGACATGCAATGACACTGGTGGGCCCATCCTTATGTGGTTCATGAAAATAACATACATGCAATGACACTAGTGGATCCTTATGTGGTTTGTTTAGAAGAACACACATGCAATGACACTATGTGTGGTTCATGAGAAGAACACAGACGCAATGACACTTGTGCATCCTTATGTGGTTTGTTTAGAGGAACACGCATGCAGTGACACCGGTGGATCCACGTGTGGTTCATGAGAAGAACACACATCCAATGACTCTGGTAGATCCTTATGTGGTTCATGAAAAGAACAGACATGCAGTGAAACTGGGTGTGGTTCATGAAAAGAACAGACATGCACTGACACTAGGAGTGGTTCATGAAAAGAACAGACAGGCAATGACACTGGTGGATCCTTATGTGGCTTATGGAAGGAACGCGCATGCAATCACACTAGGTGGATCCATATGTGGTTTATGGAAGTAACACACATGCAATGACACTAGGTGTGGTTCATGAAAAGAACAGACATGCAATGATACTGGTAGATCCTTATGTGGTTCATGAAAAGAACAGACATGCAATGACACTGGTGGATCCGTATGTGGTTTCTTTAGAGGAACAGACATGAAATGACTCTAGACATGGTTCATGAAAAGAGCAGACATGCAATGACACCGGGTGTGGTTCATGAAAAGAACAGACATGCAATGACTTATGTGGTTTGTTTAGAAGAACACACATGCAATGACACTGGGTGTGGTTCATGAAAAGAACAGACATGCAATGACACTGGTGGATCCTTATGTGGTTTGTTTAGAAGAACACGCATGCAATGACACTGGGTGTGGTTCATGAAAAGAACAGACACGCAATGACACTGGTGGATCCTTATGTGGTTTGTTTAGAGGAACACGCATGCAGTGAAACTGGTGGATCCACATGTGGTTCATGAGAAGAACACACATCTAATGACTCTGGTAGATCCTTATGTGGTTCACGAAAAGAATAGACATGCAGTGAAACTGGGTGTGGTTCATGAAAAGAACAGACATGCACTGACACTAGGAGTCGTTCATGAAAAGAACAGATAGGCAATGACACTGGTGGATCCTTATGTTGTTTATGGAAGGAAAAACATGCAATTACACTAGGTGTATCCATCTGTGGTTTAGGGAAGTAACACACATGCAATGACACTGGGTGTGGTTCAAGAAAAGAACAGACATGCAATGACACTGGTAGATCCTTATGTGGTTCATGAAAAGAACAGACATGCAATGACACTGGTGGATCCTTATGTGGTTTGTTTAGAGGAACAGACATGCAGTGACTCTAGCCGTGGTTCATGAAAAGAACGAACATGCAATAACACCGGGTGTGGTTCATGAAAAGAACATACATGCAATGACTTATGTGTTTTGTTTAGAAGAACTAACATGCAATGACACTAGGTGTGGTTCATGAAAATAACAGACATGCAATGACACTGGTGGATCCTTATGTGGTTTGTTTACAAGAACACGCATGCAATGACACTGGGTGTGGTTCATGAAAAGAACAGATACTCAATGACACTGATGGATCCTTATGTTGTTTGTTTAGAGGAACACACATGCAATCACACTAGGTGGATCCATATGTGGTTTATGGAAATAAAAGACATGCAATGACACTAGCTGTGATTCCTGAAAAGAATAGACATGCAATGACACTGGTGGATCCTTATGTCGTTCATGAAAAGAACATACAGGCAATGACACTGGTGGATCCTTATATGGTTTGATTAGAAAAACACACATGCAATGACACTAGGTGTGGTTCATGAGAAGAACACACATCCAACGAAACTAGTGGATCCTTATGTGGTTTGTTTAGAGGAACAGACATGCAATGACACTAGGTGGATCCACATGTGGTTTATGGAAGTAAAAGACATGCAATGACACTGGTAGATCCTTATGTGGTTCATGAAAAGAACAGACATGCAGTGAAACTGGGTGTGGTTCATGAATAGAACAGACATGCACTGACACTGGGTGTGGTTCATGAAAAGAACAGACATGCAATGACACTGGTGGGCCCATCCTTATGTGGTTCATGAAAATAACATACATGCAATGACACTAGTGGATCCTTATGTGGTTTGTTTAGAAGAACACACATGCAATGACACTATGTGTGGTTCATGAGAAGAACACAGACGCAATGACACTTGTGCATCCTTATGTGGTTTGTTTAGAGGAACACGCATGCAGTGACACCGGTGGATCCACGTGTGGTTCATGAGAAGAACACACATCCAATGACTCTGGTAGATCCTTATGTGGTTCATGAAAAGAACAGACATGCAGTGAAACTGGGTGTGGTTCATGAAAAGAACAGACATGCACTGACACTAGGAGTGGTTCATGAAAAGAACAGACAGGCAATGACACTAGTGGATCCTTATGTGGCTTATGGAAGGAACGCGCGTGCAATCACACTAGGTGGATCCATATGTGGTTTATGGAAGTAACACACATGCAATGACACTAGGTGTGGTTCATGAAAAGAACAGACATGCAATGATACTGGTAGATCCTTATGTGGTTCATGAAAAGAACAGACATGCAATGACACTGGTGGATCCGTATGTGGTTTCTTTAGAGGAACAGACATGAAATGACTCTAGACATGGTTCATGAAAAGAGCAGACATGCAATGACACCGGGTGTGGTTCATGAAAAGAACAGACATGCAATGACTTATGTGGTTTGTTTAGAAGAACACACATGCAATGACACTGGGTGTGGTTCATGAAAAGAACAGACATGCAATGACACTGGTGGATCCTTATGTGGTTTGTTTAGAAGAACACGCATGCAATGACACTGGGTGTGGTTCATGAAAAGAACAGACACGCAATGACACTGGTGGATCCTTATGTTGTTTGTTTAGAGGAATAGACATGCAATCACACTAGGTGGATCCATATGTGGTTTATGGAAGTAAAAGAAATGCAATGACTCTAGCTGTGATTCGTGAAAAGAACAGACATGCAATGACACTGGTGGATCCTTATGTGGTTCATGAAAAGAAGAGACAGGCAATGACACTAGTGGATCCTTATGTGGTTTGTTTAGAAGAACACACATGCAATGAGACTGGATATGGTTCATGAGAATAACACACATCCAATGACACTGGTGGATCCTTATGTGGTTTGTTTAGAGGAACAGACATGCAATGACACTAGGTGGATCCACATGTGGTTTATGGAAGTAAAAGACATGCAATGACACTGGTAGATCCTTATGTGGTTCATGAAAAGAACAAACATGCAGTGAAACTGGGTGTGGTTCATGAAAAGAACAGACACGCAATGACACTGGTGGATCCTTATGTTGTTTGTTTAGAGGAATAGACATGCAATCACACTAGGTGGATCCATATGTGGTTTATGGAAGTAAAAGAAATGCAATGACTCTAGCTGTGATTCGTGAAAAGAACAGACATGCAATGACACTGGTGGATCCTTATGTGGTTCATGAAAAGAATAGACAGGCAATGACACTAGTGGATCCTTATGTGGTTTGTTTAGAAGAACACACATGCAATGACACTGGATATGGTTCATGAGATGAACACACATCCAATGACACTGGTGGATCCTTATGTGGTTTGTTTAGAGGAACAGACATGCAATGACACTAGGTGGATCCACATGTGCTTTATGGAAGTAGAAGACATGTAATGACACTGGTAGATCCTTATGTGGTCCATGAAAAGAACAAACATGTAGTGAAACTGGGTGTGGTTCATGAATAGAACATACATGCACCGACACTAGGTGTGGTTCATGAAAAGAACAGACATGCAATGACACTGGTGGGCCCATCCTTATGTGGTTCATGAAAAGAACAGACATGCAATGACACTAGATGATCCTTATGTGGTTTGTTTAGAAGAACACACATGCAATGACACTGGGTGTGGTTCATGAGAAGAACACACACGCAATGACACTGGTGGATCCTTATGTGGTTTGTTTAGAGGAACACGCATGCAGTGACACTAGGTGGATCCACGTGTGGTTCATCAGAAGAACACACATCCAATGACTCTGGTAGATCCTTAAATGGTTCATGAAAAGAACATACATGCAGTGAAACTAGGTGTGGTTCATGAAAAGAACAGACATGCACTGACACTAGGAGTGGTTCATGAAAAGAACAGACAGGCAATGACACTGGTGGATCCTTATGTGGCTTATGGAAGGAACGCGCATGCAATCACACTAGGTGGATCCATATGTGGTTTATGGAAGTAACACACATGCAATGACACTAGGTATGGTTCATGAAAAGAACAGACATGCAATGATACTGGTAGATCCTTATGTGGTTCATGAAAAGAACAGACATGCAATGACACTGGTGGATCCGTATGTGGTTTCTTTAGAGGAACAGACATGAAATGACTCTAGACATGGTTCATGAAAAGAGCAGACATGCAATGACACCGGGTGTGGTTCATGAAAAGAACAGACATGCAATGACTTATGTGGTTTGTTTAGAAGAACACACATGCAATGACACTGGGTGTGGTTCATGAAAAGAACAGACATGCAATGACACTGGTGGATCCTTATGTGGTTTGTTTAGAAGAACACGCATGCAATGACACTGGGTGTGGTTCATGAAAAGAACAGACACGCAATGACACTGGTGGATCCTTATGTGGTTTGTTTAGAGGAACACGCATGCAGTGAAACTGGTGGATCCACATGTGGTTCATGAGAAGAACACACATCTAATGACTCTGGTAGATCCTTATGTGGTTCACGAAAAGAATAGACATGCAGTGAAACTGGGTGTGGTTCATGAAAAGAACAGACATGCACTGACACTAGGAGTCGTTCATGAAAAGAACAGATAGGCAATGACACTGGTGGATCCTTATGTTGTTTATGGAAGGAAAAACATGCAATTACACTAGGTGTATCCATCTGTGGTTTAGGGAAGTAACACACATGCAATGACACTGGGTGTGGTTCAAGAAAAGAACAGAGATGCAATGACACTGGTAGATCCTTATGTGGTTCATGAAAAGAACAGACATGCAATGACACTGGTGGATCCTTATGTGGTTTGTTTAGAGGAACAGACATGCAGTGACTCTAGCCGTGGTTCATGAAAAGAACGAACATGCAATAACACCGGGTGTGGTTCATGAAAAGAACATACATGCAATGACTTATGTGTTTTGTTTAGAAGAACTAACATGCAATGACACTAGGTGTGGTTCATGAAAATAACAGACATGCAATGACACTGGTGGATCCTTATGTGGTTTGTTTACAAGAACACGCATGCAATGACACTGGGTGTGGTTCATGCAAAGAACAGACACGCAATGACACTGGTGGATCCTTATGTGGTTTGTTTAGAGGAACAGACATGGAATCACACTAGGTGGATCCATATGTGGTTTATGGAAGTAAAAGACATGCACTGACTCTAGTTGTGATTCATGAAAAGAACAGACATGCAATGCTACTGTTGGATCCTTATGTGGTTCACAAAAAGAACATACAGGCAATGACACTGGTGGATCCTTATGTGGTTTGTTTAGAAGAACACACATGGAATGACACTGGATGTGGTTCATGAGAAGAACACACATCCAATGACACTAGTGGATGCTTATGTGGTTTGTTTAGAGGAACAGACATGCAATGACACTAGGTGGATCCACATGTGGATTGTGGAAGTAAAAGACATGCAATGACACTGGTAGATCCTTATGTGGTTCATGAAAAGAACAGACATGTAGTGAAACTAGGTGTGGTTCATGAATAGAACAGACATGCACTGACAGTAGGTGTGGTTCATGAAAAGAATAGACATGCAATGACACTGGTGGGCCCATCCTTATGTGGTTCATGAAAAGAACAGACATGGAATAACACTGGATGATCCTTATGTGGTTTGTTTAGAAGAACACACATGCAATGACACTGGGTGTGGTTCATGAGAAGAACACACACGCAATGACACTGGTGGATCCTTATGTGGTTTGTTTAGAGGAACACGCATGCAGTGACACTAGGTGGATCCACGTGTGGTTCATGAGAAGAACACACATCCAATGACTCTGGTAGATCCTTATGAGGTTCATGAAAAGAACAGACATGCAGTGAAACTGGGTGTGGTTCATGAAAAGAACAGACATGCACTCACACTAGGAGTGGTTCATGAAAAGAACAGACATGCAATGACACTGGTGGATCCTTATGTGGCTTATGGAAGGAACGCGCGTGCAATCACACTAGGTGGATCCATATGTGGTTTATGGAAGTAACACACATGCAATGACACTGGGTGTGGTTCATGAAAAGAACAGACATGCAATGACACTGGTAGATCCTTATGTGGTTCATGAAAAGAATAGACATGCAATGACACTGGTGGATCCATATTGTGTTTCTTTAGAGGAACAGACATGAAATGGCTCTAGACGTGGTTCATGAAAAGAACAGACATGCAATGACACCGGGTGTGGTTGATGAAAAGAACAAACATGCAATGACTTATGTGGTTTGTTTAGAAGAACACACATGCAATGACATTGGGTGTGGTTCATGAAAAGAACAGACATGGAATGAAACTGGTGGATCCTTATGTGGTTTTTTTAGAAGAACACGCATGCAATGACACTAGGTGTGGTTCATGAAATGAACAGACACGCAATGACACTGGTGGATCCTTATGTGGCTTTTTAGTGGAACAGACATGCAATCACACTAGGTGGAATCCATATGTGGTTTATGGAAGTAAAAGACATGCAATGACTCTAGCTGTGATTAATGAAAAGAACTAACATGCAATGACACTGGTGGATCCTTATGTGGTTCATGAAAAGAACAGACAGGCAATGACACTGGTGGATCCTTATGTGGTTTGTTTAGAAGAACACACATGCATGACACTGGGTGTGGTTCATGACATGAACACACATCCAATGACACTGGTGGATCCTTATGTGGTTTATTTCGAGGAACAGACGTGCAATGACACTAGGTGGATCCACATGTGGTTTATGGAAGTAAAATACATGCAATGACACTGG